>JBCJKH010048649.1:0-29412 GCA_039877255.1 Loriculus beryllinus
ATGGGGCAGCCACAGCTTCTCTGGGCACCCTGTGCCAGCGCCTCAGCACCATCAAAGGGAAAAAATTATTCCTAACATTTTGTCTAAATCCATCCTCTTTCAGCTTTAAAGCCATTACCCCTTGACTTATCCCCACATGTCCTTATAGAAAGTCCCTCTGGGTTTTTTGTAGGCCCTTTAAGGCACTAGAAGCTGCTCCAAGGTCTCACTGGAACCTTCTCTTCTGCAGGATGAACAAGCCCAACTCTCTCAGCCTGTCTCCATAGGAGAGGTGCTCCAGCTCTTTGATCATCTTTGCAGCCCTCCTCTGGACACGGTCTAATAGGTCTATGTCCTTCATATTCTATGTCCTTGACTTCCCCACGTTTGGGATGTCAGAGCAATGATCAGGATGTGGGCTGCAGCATTATACTGGGACTTTGACTACTGTAATCTGCTCTTTATGCAAAGAGTTACGAAAATAAGTGCTGTTAACACTAGGTTTCACTTTTCTGAATGGAGTTCAGGATTTCCCCTTCTGATGCTTCCAATGCACTTAGGACAAAATCCATGTAATCCTGAGTGTGAGACGTGGCCCTGCTGACTGGCTGGACCACAGGACTGGAGATCAGACATCTCTGGCCTCAAGAACTCCACCAATCCAACAAGATGCTCATTATGCTAGTAGAGCAGAGATAAGGATGCAACAACTTAGATCACACGAATCTGACAGTAGCACTGTGCCTCTCTGACGGTATTTTCTTTCCATACGGATGGCCTACTGGGCTGGGCTCTGGTTAGTGAAGAAGTTACAAATCCACTTAGCTGCAGTAGACCCAGATAAAAGCAATATCTTCTCCCTCTTTCCCAGCTGACCTTCAGGAAATCAGTTCCACAAAAAATTGATATAAAGTCAAAAGCTTTGTTACAAAGCCAGACAGTTATGGGCTTGTACTTCAGAAGAGGCCAGAGATTCTGGCTATGTTGCTTTTCAGGACCACAACTTGAAAGTGGGTGTTTGGCACTATTTAAACCAACTCTCCTTCACTAGAACTGACACATAGAACTGCTCATCAAATTTGAAATTCTTGGACCAGATTATAAGAAAACTGGGGGAAACCTATATTATGTGCTGTAAGAAATACAATTAGAGATTGTCCCTTATACAGAATGTGATGCCATAAAAAGTGCTGCTTTGCTATGCACAAACGCTGTACTGTGTATTATGCAGAAATATGTTTTGAGCTGTACACCTAACTACTGTATTTTATCGCAAAAGTCTTATATTCCATAGTCCACCTGCAACATAGTATCTTGTCTTGCTAAAGGAGGAATATTCGTATTCAAAAGCTCTTCAGACCCATAAACTGCAGAATGCTGCTTGTGAAGTATCAGGTTAGTATCTGTGTGATATTCCCTGGGAGGCACTCCGTTGTGGGAAGCAGGGCAACTGACACATGCACACAACACTCTGGGGTTTGTCCATCACATCTTACACACTTTCTGCGTGAAAAGTGTTTGGAATTCTCACAGAACAATTCTTGTTTGTGATAAATTAAAAATAACACCTAGAAGTGAGGCTTCTAAGAGAGTACCTCCTTGGGTTGCTTCAATTTATGACCAGAATATTTGCATTACCATAACATGATGTATTTTGTGACGTTATTCCTGTGTTGCGCTGTTTCAAATAACCATGAAGACTCAGACATTCAAAGAAACGTAGATGCCATAGGTCTGCAAGTCGAGCCACGGAAAAGCTATCTTTAAATAGCCCAAGTCTGCCAAAGCCAAACCCCCCTCTCGGCCCATGTTTGTTTATCTGCAGCAATCTCAATCAACATTTACTCTTGTACTCAGTAAAAGGCAAACAGGCACGGCTGCAAGGCCAGGTGGGCAGATCGATACCTGTCCCGAACCTTCTGCAACTGCTCTCACTTCAGCAGCAGCTGCAGCCCAGAGCCGCTACGAGCCCGTATAAACACGATTTTACATCCTTTTCCCCAGCGCTTTTCCCCGTTGGCAGCTCTGATTTGAACGCAGAACAGTGTCTGTCGCCAGGAGGAGCGGGTGAGGATGCGGTCAGGCAGCGAGACGGCGGCCGAAGGCGGCTCAAGCACCTAAGCGGGCCGCGGCCGGTTCCTCCCGTCAACGCGGGGTACGGCGGCTCCCAGCGGGGGCCGCAGCCGGCCGGCCCGATGGCGATGGGCGCTCAGGAAGTCGCGTCAGGCCCGGCGCCGCCGGGGCAGAGCGGGCGCGGTACCGGCGGTAGCGGCCGCCAGAGCGGGAGCCGGAACCGGGCGCGGAGGTGCCGCCCCCCGGCAGCGGGGCGGGGCGGGGGGCAGCCGCGGGGCGGGACGGGGCGGGCCGCGGCCAGGAGCCGCCGGCAGAGCGTGGAGCCGAGGTAGGGGGAGGCCGGGCGGCTGGTAAGTGTGCGGGGAATCTCTTGGTCCGGAGCTTACGGGGCCGGTCCTTCGGCAGCTCCGCACCCCGCCGTATTCTTCTTCTTTGTGCGGGGTCGCGGAGCGCGGTTGCCGGCCCGCAGGATGGCGTGCCCCGGCACGGCGGCTGTGTGAGCGGGGGGCTTGGGAGGGAGGATTTTGGTTGAGGTGGGTATGGAGCTGGTCTTGCTTAAACAGGCTTTTAATGGCGTGGGTTTTGAAGTTCATCTTTTGTGTATTGGCGGTGCAGCCAAGGTCACCTTGAGCACAAGAAGGACACATTTCGTTTTCATTGTGAGCTTGCTTTTATGTATTTATTGGGTGGTTTAGGTATCGGGTTGGTCGAGCTCTAATAAAGTATTGAGTATTGGGCAAATTGAGTATAAGAGCCAGCAAAGAGAAAAGGTGACTTAGGGCTGTGCGGAGATAACTGTGTGTGTGAATGCGATCCAGTTTGTATGGGGAGCTCTGAGCGGGGAGGGGGTGCCTCGCAGGAGGGGTTTGTGCCTGCTCTGGGAGGATGATGAGAAAGACAAAGCCTTGCACCCAAGTTTTAGGCCTTGCTCTTGAGAGTGTTCATGTGCAGGGTGGAAGCAGTCTCGCTCCTGGTGGCTCATAGCTTGGCCGCGCTGTAAGTTTCTTTGCGGTGGCAGATGGAAGAAGGCTGTATTGCCGCTTCACAGTTTCTCTGGACGGAAATGCTGGGATTCCTGCTTGAAGCAGTTTGATTTGCAGTCTTTTGCAGATCAACCGTACATCAATAAGTCGTTTTGGTGTGTTTGGCCTATTTTTTATTTTGTACAAGGGAGAATTATTTTGCTGTGAGCTATATGTGAGCTATAAAACTTTCGCTTTAATAGTGCAAGTTTGGACTTCACTACTGCTTTTTAATCACACAAGCCTGTCATGACACCTGTGTCAGCGGCACGTTTGGATTTAGGGCTGTGCTTTTGTACACAGCACTCCTTTTTCCCAGCGGTTTGCAAACTGGTTTGACTACAGTTGGATCAGACACATAAAATATACTGTGCGATAGGACTGGGAGAGATCCTTAATGGAATTTCTTTTGTAGATAATGGGTGTCCTTGAGAAGCAGATGATGAAAGAGTGAGGTCATGGTGCAAGAGAATAGTAAACTTTGGAAGGTGTCTGAAATGTGTATCGCTGTGGTAGAATGGTTTAAAACAGACAGTGAGGAACAGTGGAAAAGCACAGGGACAGCACTAAGCTGTAATGAATGTGAAGAAGAGCAGGGAGAGAAAAACATTTAATAGTTGTTTGATGTGCAGTGTTTATGGAAATTGAAGGTGTTGTTTTTTTTTTTATCATCTTAAAATCGTGCTGATTTCTGCCTGCAGTGAAACTTCTTCAGAACCTAACTTCTACTGAAGGGTGCAAAAATTTCAGGTTGCTAATCTGTTGCTAGATACCCATCACTGAAATTATACATGTGGATGTGTGTGTATACATATGTATGTATGTTATTATTTTGCAGCTCTGATCTTCAGCTCCTGTGTCATGGATGAAACTGCTTTGTCCCTTGGAACAATAGATGTTTCCTATTTATCCACCTCAGCAGAATGCAGTATCAGTAGATGTAAGCATTCCAGTGAAGAATGGGTAAGTGAAAATTATGAATATTACTGGCAGTGTTTATCTTATTTCTTAGAGTCAGAGGTGGACTTTTTTATTGCTATGAAGAATGAAGTAGAGGCATCACCTCTCATGCATGAGACAGTTTGGTTTTAATTTAACTTGAAATGTAAGGAGGAGCCCAAGTTGAGGGCAGTGCTACAGAACAATGTTGCTAGAAACGAAAAACCTCATCAAACTCTTTTGATAGTCTTGCAGTCTTATGGTGTGATATTACTAATCATTTTATATAGCAATAAGTGTGCAGAATCCCATTGTAGAGTAGACTGAGATCAAACAGAAAGCTTGTTGCTGTTCTGAAGCATGTAGTTTGAAATGCACAAGCAAAAAGGAGCATGAAACTAAAGATTCATGGTTGTGTAGCTATTGTAGCTGGAGCTGTTTGTGCAGTATGAGAGACAAATTCGGTGGCTGTAAATAAGGAGCCTGTTAAAAGTCTGTGTCCTCTGTGGAGTTAGTCTTGGGATTTGAGGGAGTGAAAGGGGTCAGTGAGCAGAGATGGCTGGGTGGAGCAGAAAGAGCCTATGGGGACTGTGCTGGTCCTGGTTGGTTTAGAAGCAGAGGTCTGGAAGCATTAGACATGTTCTGGAGAGGAGGAGTTTGAACTTGATACAGAAGAGTTGGACACATGGTCAGAGTTGAAGGAAAAGACAGATGTCTTGGCAGCTGGGTTTTCTGTCTAGCTAGATGCAGGTTACATTGGACAGCAAGTTGCGCTAACCGAGGGATCCATGAGAGAGTGTCGTAAAGGCAGGCGAGACGCAAGAGATAGAAAGGAGGTTTTGTGAGACACTTGCGATGAGTTCGGTCAGGGTTTGGGGGCAAGTAGAAGGAAGACAATATTGTTGGAAAGTTGATTAACTTTGGAGTTAGCATCACAGAAGGTAATAGGGAAGGAATTGGGTCAGGCTTAGCATCTCTGTGTTTCTTTATTTCAGATGGAAAATTTAGCCTTGTAATATTGGCTGGTTCATACTGGCCAAGTATGATACATGCACATTTTGGTTTTTAGGTGTCTTTGGTGTTGCTTTTGACTTTTTAGTTGTTTCTCACTGGGCTGGCTTTCTAACTGAGTATGTGATGATCTGTATTTTTGCTTTCCAGCCCTTATGTTGGCTTAAGGTATTGGTTCTACCCTGCTTTTCTTCCACTTAAGTGTGCTATTTTAAACAACATTTTGATTTGGTTTGTATCTGTAATTTTCCTTCTATTAAAAACTTAAGAGTAGATGGTTCAGAAAATGGCAATCCAGTGCTCATTCTCAGGCAAGCAATAATTCAGTAGACTTCTATGGGAACAGTTAATATCTTTGTAAAAATTGTAGTCAAGTGGATTTTCTTTGTGTCCTTGCATAGAGAATGTGTTCTGTGAATGCAGTTACTCTGGAGTTTTTTGTTCTGTAATCTTTAGAAAGGCAGTGTAACACTGGAGAAGGCACAGTAGTTCCTCTTTCATATCACTTTGCATGGAAGTGTTTGAAAAATAGCCTGCAGAGTCAATAGAGTTAATGTTTTGCATGCATTCAGCCTTCCTGCAGTTCCACGGGGTGATGTCCAGTAAAGGTTAACTTATATCATTCATATTATAAGCAGCCTTACATTACTGAAAGTGTAATTTACTGCTAACATCTTCCACTTTTCTCAGCTGCCAGTTTCCTTGCAGTTTCTTATTAGGGTTGTTATTTATTTTAAACCTTTGTGTGTCAGCAAATACTGCAGTGCTTAAGTTACGAAAGTACAATACTGATTTTGCTTTTATTTTGTGAAATTACATCATCTGGAGGTAGTATGGTTTATTTTAGAAAAATCTTGGAAGAATTTGTCTTAGCTTTATGTAATTGAGGGGAGTAATTACTTTTTTGTTTCTCACTCCAAGTTTTCAAATACTCAGTAAAACATGTATTTCTGGCTATTTACACAGCACTCTTTTGTTCTGCAGGGAGAGTGTAACTCTAGGCCCACTCTCTTCCGATCTGCTACTTTAAAATGGAAAGAGACTCTATTGGGCAGAAAAAGGCCTTTTGTGGGACGATGTTGCTACGTATGCACTCCCCAGAGCCGGGTAAGAAGATTATGGAATGGATTATGTTTAACAACGTGTAACTGCAGCATGATGAAGTCTCAGTAGTTTTCTTAATTTTAGAATTAAGGTCACAATGTTTTTGCTTCATAAAGAAATACAGTTTTTCACCTTTGTGGTTATATTTCTTTATCACAGAATTAATGGGTGATGCCAGACTCATTGTGATACTTTGTCTTCTGCTTTTCAGTGCAGACTTGCTCCTTGCACAAAACTCTCCAGATTTAGCGCTAGGAAATTGTATAGGAAAAAAATATCTGCTTTGCTAGATGAATAATGGAAATTTGGTGCATATGAAAGTATTAAGCCTTATTTTTAGGACACTTAATTCCCTATTTTTAATAAATACAGTTTTGAAAATAAGCAATGTGCTTCCTTTCAAATTTGGAGACATCAGTTCTGTACTTGAGAAGACAGGTTGGTTTTCTACACCTGACTGATTCCCAGCTTCTCTGCCCAGTCTGTAAACAAGGAGCACCAGTTATGATAGTGGGGATATTTGTCTGCTGGAAACAGTGTCAAGATGGTGGCTCCAGAGAGGTTGCACAACCTGATTTAAAATGTGAACTTTATTGAACTGTAGTGGTCAGCTTTCCATAAGCTGAAGATGCAGAATGCTGATAAATGGCATAATGCAGTTTGCAATCAGTTCATCATGTAACTTGACTTATGTGTACTCCCCGGGCTTTAAATTGCACTCAGTTGTACCTGCACTGAGCTCCATGATTGTTTTTGCCTGGAACAGAGTGAAAATTTCCTTTGTTTCTTTGACCGAGGAAAAGTTGTTACTTCACTCTATTCCTATGCCAGAACAGAAAATTGCAGCAATGAGATACAAACATGGGCTGACAATCCAAATGTGCTGTGAAGGCCAGGTATGATAAAAGCAACAAGACAAGCAGTTAGATAAACTGAGACTACTTCCAACAGACACTAGAGTGTTTTGACTTGTAAAAAGATGTGTAAGAATCCTCAAGGCTTCATACATTTAGTAATCAGTCTGTTATTAATTAGGCTATTTCTCTCTATTTGGGAATCATGCTTCAAAAATAAAAATCTTGTTCTGTATTTTGTACATTTAGTAAGAAACTAATTAACTACTCTGAGATCCCACTTAAGAAAGGGGTGTGACCTGATTGAGCCCTTTATTGCATTATGCTACAATGCAGCAGACAGTAACAAACCAAATCCTTTCATTAGCCTCCAGATATTTCACTTCTTTTTCTTTCGAGCTGTCTGTTTCGTTAATTCTCTTAAGGAAAAGGGATGGATGAGTGAGACAAATTTACCTAAGTGTGTTGGCCAAACTAACAGCTTGCTGATGCTGGGAGTGGGAAGTCTAGCTTCTCCTCCTGTTTGTTTTCTTTCCTGCTGTCCTGGGGGCTGATCAAGTTCACTATCCAAGCAGAAAACTGCCTGCTTTATTTATTCATTTAGTCTGGCTGTCTTAGTTTTCTGCCTTGCCTGAATGAAGCTGGCTCGTTAAGGGGTGTGATGAATGCTAGAGGTGGGGAAAAGTGTGTCAGTGGGAAAGGGTGAGATGTGGCGTTGGGAGCTGGGCTTCTTTCTCACAGCAACATGGAGATGCTTTATCAGCTCACTTGGTCTTCCAGAACCACATTCTCGCTTGATACGGGTCGGGAAGGAGTTAAATAAGGAAAAACTAAGGTGTGACATTACAGCTAGAGAATGAATTTCACAGTGCAAGATTGTAGCCTAAGAGAGCACTGGTCTGGACTTGGGCATTGAGTGATAATTAACTTTGTTGCAGACTTTCTGTGAGACCAAGAAAAAGTAATTTCACTTCTTTTTGCCAGAACATCTCATAAGCTTCAAAATCCACAAAATATTACCAGTGAATAGTCAAGGAAATTAGTATTACCTTGAAGTTATGGCAAATGGTGTGTCCTAAAAAAAATACAAATAAATGAGACTCTTCCCTGAGTCCCATTGCAGAATTGGTCATGAGGCTGTTCTGCAGCTCTGCTGTAGCTGGTGACCATCTATGTCCTTCACTGCCCTGTTTTTGTCTTCCTTGACATGCACAGTCCCAGTGATTTTAGCTGTAATTCACTGTTGGCGTGGTATCAGTTTTATAATTAAATATTATTTGGGCAGAAAGAAGCTAGCCTCTCAGTCAAGGTACTTAGAATATGGAAGATTAAAGTTTAGGTCTTCCTGCCAGGAAATACTTGTTTATCCAGAGTGGAACTGCTCCTAAACTCATCCCAGAACAGTAAATAGCCTGGCATGTAGTGTCTGTACCAGGGATGTAGAAGGCTGGGTTGAGTTTGTTCTTCAGGCAGAGCAGGAGTGTGGAGATTTGCCACTTAACTGTGGATGGATATCTTGACCCTTGGTTGCTGTTACGTGATGCCTGATCTGCTGGCAAACTGGATGTCACAGACACAGCATCAAAAGGGTTGTGATTATACTAATGCTGAATGTGGCTTAATGAAGTTCTGTATCAAAGATGGGTTCTGTATTATGACAAGACCTGGTTTATATTACATCAGAACATGATAAAATATTCTGGCTTGAAGAATGCAATCAAAACAACCATTTTTGTATTCAGTAAAGCCTAGAGAATACTTTGAAAGTACTGGAGTGGGAATAGTGACTTTCTAAATTTAATTTTCATTTCAGAGCAGTTTGTTTGTACTTATATGCAAGTTCAGCACTTCTGTGCTTTGGCTTTTGTTTATATTAGAGTTGAAAAACTTAGCATTATCTGAAATGTTATGGGGAATATAAAGACACAAGTATTCTTACATAATGAAATAGTCCACTAACCTTTTTTTCTCACTGGTTTTACAGGATAATTTCTTCAATGCTAGTATTCCTTCTTTGGGTCTGCGTAATGTCATATATATCAATGAAACACATACAAGGTAATGTAGCAAGTCTTGTCTTTTGCTTTCAAAATTAAGTATATTCTGATCTTAGGACAGGGAAATCTCTAGGATAGTATGGACTTGGTAAGTGTATGTTGCTGTCCTAAAATGCAGGAATTGGTGCTGACTTCAGGAAAGTAATGTAGTTGTTGAATCTGGCTGTGTGTGTCTGGAAGCTGGGCAAAGTCCTTTGGGGTTATAGGCAAAGAATGTAAGGGACAAACCTGTTTCACAAAAACCAGAGCATGTTTAAATCCTTTCTCCTTAGTGCAAACGCAGCATCCATAGCATAATGCTGAGACAAGCTGGTTTATTCCCATGCTTCAAAATTACTTCAGGCTGTGTTTTCATTTACTGAGTAGATCTGGCTCACAATTTAGACATTGACTGTTATCGCCAGTGACAATTAAATCTGAACATCTTGCAAGACTGTCTCTTCTCTGCCTCCGTGGCAGAGTGCAGCTGCTAAAGGGTGGTGTAGATGACCTAAAAATGATGATGTATCTTTGCATTATTGGAAATATGTCTTGTGTTCTTAGACAAAGATACTGAAAGTACACAAAAATCTATTCTGTTCTATGGAAAGTTAATAATGCTTGCTAAGGTTTTTACAGTAATCATTAGCATAAGCAGATTCTGCAGTGTTTGTTGTAGAGTCAGAGCAAACAAAGAGAGGCTAACTGGCCAAAAGAAATGAGCCACAGTCTCTGAGTGGAAGAAAGGCAGCATTGTGCTGTGTTTGAGAGGGAGGAAGCTAATGTTAGGGGCTGTTCTTTCTTCCATTTGAATTAATGATGTCTTTTTAAGTGTGGACCTTGTGGTTTAGAATACAGAAAATTAAGAGAAATAGTGTATAATATTATTAACCTTTTAAAATTAGTTTCAAAGGTCTAATGCTTGAATGGTTTTGAATGGTCAGACTTATTTAAATTAGGAATATAAAGGCAACAAAATATGGGTTAATGAATTACTCAGAAACAAAATGCCTTTAGCTCAGGATGCCATTATAGTATGAAAATTGGCAGTTTTAATGAAGTTCTGAGGTCCGGTGGGGTTACTTAGTCACAGTTTCTTGTCCTTGGAAAGCAAGAGGAGTAACTCTTAGTGTACTGTATCTGCATTGAGACATTAACACAGCCTTTTTCTGAGGTGTGAATATGTCAGTTTTATAATACGTCTTGTCTGGATCTATTCTGCATGGTTTTTATCTTCTGTCATTGCTAGATTATTAGAAAACAGATTTTCCTAATTGTTCTGCATAGTAGCTAAGCTGTAAAATGAATGTAGAAGCCTTAATACCTTGGCAGATCCCTGCAGTAGTTGTATGCTATTGTGATACGTTCTTAGTTACCAAAATTGTTGTCAGAAAAAAACATCCTTAACTTTGCTTTTTAGAAAAATCAATAAGGCTCTCAAACTCTGATGAGAAGGGGAAAATGGAAAAGCAATTAAAGCAGTCACCAGTCTACTTCCCTGGCAACATGAATAGCAAAGTTCTTTGTCCTTGGAGGTGGTCTGAGTATTTGTATAACAGTTACATGTCAGACTGCTGATGACTTGTGCATGTGCACTCATGTTAATTATAGTTATAGTACGATTGGCCTGTTCACTCAGGTGGTTTGCCCTTTTGCAGTGTAAACATTCCTTCTCATCTTTCCTAGCTGGTTTTAACCCATGTATAAATTTACTGAAGTGTCTCAGAGAGGTTTAACGGCCAAGATCAGTAACTTGGGTGACAACAAGGAGCGATATCTTGGCAGTGCTCCAGCATGGAAACCAACATGGGCATTGCCATCCATGGTTTGTTTTGAGGCACTCGCTGGAGCATCAGCTTTGCAACAGCAGCCGTCAGGACAGGGTTTTGCATAATAGAGAATGCTCTGGTCTTAGGAATGGCCAGAATTGAATTTCTTCTTCCAGCTGTTAGTTATTTCCTACCACATCAGCTTTGATGTTTGGGGGTCCTAGCTCTGTTTGGTTTGGGGAATGACCAGCATGAGCTGGGCTTGTACAGTCCTGGCCTGGTGAGTAAGGGCGGTAAGGAGAGAAAATAGTAGTGACTATTCACTGCTGGGGACTGGATATTAGCCCTTCCTGTATCACATGCATTGTCTGTGATGTCAGTGAAACTGTTCAAAATAACATTTTCTCAGGTAATTACTGTTGATGCAATCCAGAGAATAGAGAACATGGTTAAAAGAAAGAGACTGGCAGCATAAGCTAAGTAGCCTTAGTTAAACACTTGAATATGTAGAGAGGTTTACCGATTTAGTGGTTCTACTATTTTTATAACTTTTCAAGGAGAAGGTACGTAGGAGGCACATACAACTGGGAGTTTAAAAACATTGGAAAAGAAGAAAAGGTTACCAAAAAAGTGCTTTTAGTGTTGGTGGCTAATGCAAACATACTTTTAGAAGTGCCTGTGAGAGTTTATGCTGTGTGTACGTGAGAGTTTACGCTGTGTGTGTCAACTTTCCCAAGAGAACTCGGTATTTTGTGAAGAAGTTGACAAACCTCTTAGCTGGGCATTTTTGCTCCCTGTTGGAAAGTCAATGAAGGGGAATTAGCACTACCTCTTCTGTCTTTGCTGAGCTAGGGAGTTGGTTCCAGCGGATAGACAAAATGTATATGCTGGTTTGTGGCTGCTTTCCTGTGACACTATGGGTGTTTTAGGGTCAATATCACCCTCAGCTGAAGTAATGCAGACCCCAGCTGTGTCAAATATCTCATGCTATGCATCAGTTATATCATCCATAACATTAATGTGTTATTTACTAGAAGATACAGAAGCTTTTAGGCAGCCCTTCATAAATCTTTACTCACTTTTGCTTCTTAATTGTTTTAGGTGTTTGTATAGTCTTTCTTTTTCTATTTTTTTTTTTGTGGTTTGAGGGTCAAATTCAAATATCCTTCATATTTTTGTAGGTACAGAGGGTGGCTTGCGAGACACTTTTGTTACATCCTTTTTGTGCAAGAAAGGGATGTTCATAAGGGTATGTTTGCCAAGAATCTGACAGAAAATGTGCTAAACAACAGCAGGTAAGATAATGCAAAATAAACTTTTCTCTTTTTTGGAATGACTGGTACTTTATAATATGAATTAAGAATTTGGAAATGGCAGCTTTTGAAAATCAGACTGTGAAAATGTGAGAGGGTACAGTATCTTCAGCACAGCTTTTCAGGTCTGTAGCTTGCAATTTCCATTTGAATAGTAAAAGTGGAGATTAAGAGCTATAATGCTCCAAATGAATGATGCGTAGTGGGTGGACAGCAGACAGTACATGGAAAAATAAATTGCCACATACGAACTCTTCAAATGTTTGTTTGTGTAATTTATGTTTATATAATTCATGTAAATTATTACCACTAAATTCATACTGCAGTCATAAGAAGTTGTCAGTGTTTCAGAAGTAATAGGAAAGCAGCATTTTAGAGTACCCTGAATGTACACCAAGAGCATGAGGCAAAACTGGAAAAAAGCTGTAGAATGAAATACCCACCCTCTACTTTGTGGAGCTTGTTTTCTGTTTCATATACTGCATTTTAAATGACATGTTGAGCCCCTGATAAGCTGTTAAGGTATCAGTTTTCCCTGGACACAAAGAAATTCAGCTGCCCACTCCTTGAGCCTACTCTTGTCAGAGGGCACACACTGCCTACATTAACATTCCTAACTCTCCTGAATTTTTAATGTTCAAGTCCCGTCTGAAGGTCATAGTATTGCTTTTGTAAAGCAAAGCAGACTGCATTGTGCTATAGTTATGGTGTGTAAAATTCAGTTATGCTTTGTGAAAGTGGGAATTCAAGGAATTGTGCAGTGCAAAATAGCAACTGCATAAATGTCTAATAAGGTAGGTGACACTGCTGGGACAGAAAAAAATATTAACAGATATTTCAGCTCTTCTTTCTGCATTTTAACTTTATTAATAGTTTCTGAAAATTGGCGATCATTTAGTATCAGTACATACCACACATGGTCAATTTTGAATGCATTCACCAATTGTCCACCAATTTATCAGAGCTTAGAAAACTACTGAATTAAATTTAATGCATTTGGAGTGCATGGTATTTCAGTATGTTCTTTTATGCCTGCAAGGTGCTCTTGTAGTGATACGTAGCTCATAACCTATCACTGTCCCATAGCAACGCAGCTGTTGTGTGATTGTCACATATGTTTTACTTTTTAATGTTAGAGTCCAGAAGGCCATTGTAGATGAAGCTTCTGAACCAAGTACTCCAGGTAGTTTTGTTCAAACAGATCCTAAAGCTATCAACAAAGTGAAGAAAAAAGCCAGGAAAATTCTCCAAGAAATGGTAGCAAATGTGTCGCCTGCTTTAATCAGGTAAGAAAAATGGCTCATTGGTATTGTCCGTGGGTAGAAAGATGGCCAAACTCACTCTGTGTTATACCAGCAGAGCTTATAAAACATTCATAAATAATAAATGTTCTAAAAAATAATACGCTACTCATAAAAATCTCTGTTCTAATGGTTAACTGATGAAACAGTAGTTAGTCTTTATTTTCTGATGCAGTAGAAATGATCTGGCTTTTCAAGGGATATGTCTTGTGATAAGGTTAAATAAAAGCATGGTTTTTTTCTTCTGAAAGCTGGATTTGGTGCCAGTGCTTAGACTAGTATTAGTGTCCTTTTTTTTAAGCACATATGGGTGAAAGCTGTAATGTTCCTAGTCCTTTACCAAGTTCTGTGATGCAAATCCTATGTTTTTCTAACTATATTAAATTCTCCCACAAGACCAGATAGATACTGTCACCTTGCATAACTAGCTTAGTTATTATAATTGATTATACAACCACCATTAATTTGCCTTGTATGGTAAGTGGTCTTTGCCCTTTGAACAGCTTTCACTGAGGTTGACACTAACAAGATTTGTGTCATAACTGCAGGAGCTGAAATGTGGTTACTAACCAAGGCTTAGCTGATAGGCAAAATCTTGTTAAGCAATTGGATTTTGTAGTAATTTTGTATGACTATAAAGTAATGAGATCTTATGCCTTTGCCTTTTGGCGTATAGATGCAATATGAGAGGGAGGGACAAATCAATGGAGATTTTTGAATTGTGTTCTTTGTTCAGGTTGACTGGCTGGGTGTTACTGAAGTTGTTTAACAGCTTTTTCTGGAATATTCAGATCCACAGAGGTCAAATAGAAATGGTCAAAGCAGCAACAGAGGTAAGGGCGGATGGGAACAATCTAATAACATAGATTTCTAAAAGTACTGTGAGCATTATTAGAAACTCCTTCTCATTTTAGAAGAGTTCTACTAAGTCTGTGATACCAGATTTGTAGAACTGTCTCATATGTGTGCAATAGAGTTTTTAATTAAATGTAATGCTCTTTGAGTTGTGCAAGCTAAAATACTATGGGAACTCTGGTTTTACCTTTGACTCAGGGTCAAATTTGAACTATCAGGCTGAATGATTGTGGCAAATAACTTTCATTCATCAATATTTTGGTTTTTTGTGCTGAGGCAGCCAGTAATTAATTAGTAGTAGTCTATCTAGGATTTTTCACTCTTGCCTTAATTTGGAATAAAAATCTTTAAGAAATAAACTTCTGTTTCTTGCTAGAAATTTGTTCCCAGTCATTCAGTATTTATTGAAATCGATCAAAATGACTCCTGAATTCTACCATTTTCTTTACACTCAAATTAATTGATTCTTTTTGCAGGGTTTTCCTTAGAAAGAAGATTACATAAATGAAACAAAATAAAGTTCCTAATATTTTCTTTTATCTTTTGATTACAGTGTTTGGGAACCCCACTATTCATAAATCCTTGCTGATATCTAATAGAAAGAAGTAGAAGTACCTTGGTGACACTGATTTAGCCACATCCATTTAATTGTTTGATTGTTGTTTGAATACTGTGAGTCTGAAGAAACTGGGAATATTAATCATTGTAAATGTAATGCATACAACTAAAAACTGCAGCCCATGAAAACAGCAAGTACAGTTGACTAAAATGTCTTTGTGTCACAGCTGACTGAAAATCAGAAGGAAACAAACTGATGGTAACCAGAAAATACCATCAGTTCTGATAAACATGATGCTAGCAATCTCAGTGATTGATCAGAAAAGGAGTAATATTCTACATTTCTCACCAACTGTTCTCTCTCATTTTTCCTTCTCTCCCCGCCATAGATGAATTTGCCTCTTATCTTCTTGCCTGTTCACAAATCCCACATTGACTACCTGCTCCTTACATTCATTCTTTTCTGCCATAACATCAAAGCACCCTACATTGCTGCAGGGAACAATCTCAACATCCCCATCTTCAGGTAATAACCTCTCTTTGTTTGTTCCTTTCAGAGCTAATGATTCTATGATTAGACTGTGAAAAGACTGAGTGGGGGAACTTTAGGAGACCAATTACTCCATATATCTTATGTCCAAGTGTAAGATAATTTAAGTATTATTAGGCTATCATTTAGAACTTCTTTGGTTCCTGTTACATGCTTAGAGAGCATAACAAAATCCTTCTGAGAAACTGTGATAACCTGAGTAGGGTAAGGAAGAATATTCCTTTCTTCTAGGAGTCTCAAAATGGGTAAGGGGCTAGGAAAGATGAGTATGTGAAAAAATGCTGTGAATGGACAGCTCTTCTTCGTGAAGTTTAGTGACCTGTCTAATGGGCAGCAACAGTACTGAATGTGCAGTACTTTGTGGAAAGTACTCCAGTTTGGTCTCTCTTTAAATTATATTTCTGGTGGCTGAAGAACATACAGTTAGGTAGTATTTTGCCAGTGAGTCAGAATTTGGTGATAACTAATTTCTGAAAAAGCCGCTGGATATTGTGGTAAATGATGAGGAAAGAAGGGGGATACCTTGACTTAGAGGGTGTTTTGCACCAGTAGGTGCTGGCCTATGAGGATCCCAGTAAGAAAGGCATTCATAGTCTGTGAAATATCAATTAAAATTATATCTGTTAGGGCTAGCAGTATAAAAAAAAGAGATACAAACATAGGTAATCTAAGAGGCCTTTAGACACTGGAACTCTAAGTTGTGCAGCGTCCAGTGTTCAGCACATTGTGTGGACCCTGTCTGAAGAAGGGGTTGCCCATTTTGGTTGTTTGAGTTAGTACAGGAAAACAATTTACAAGAAAACAACTATTCATAATTTCTTCTGTCAAGTGGAAAAGATACTTACATGAGAACTTCTTGCTGCACTGCTGGACAAAGGCAAGGACACGCAGGTGGTGTAACTACTGGTGCCAACTGGATCCTGCCTGCAGGCTCCTCTGTTAAAATTAGTTGGCTGAGCTGATCCTGCAGCAAGGGGAATATGCAGTGCAACACGGACACAAGGGCCACAGTTTATGTGCAGCACATCATAGACTTTGCCAACTCATCTTAACTCTTATATGACTTACCAACATCTCAATGTGAAGTGATCTCCCAGTTGGGGTCAATGCAGAGGGCAATGGGTCTGGTAAGTGGGGAAGGACAGCATACAGAGGCCTGTTTCTGAAGTTAAATAGAGTAATATTTGTATGGTCCCATCATTTGCAAATAATATGTTTTAGTGTCTGAGAATTTCAGTAATTTCAGTTCCTGTTGTGTGCTAGGTATTTTGTACTGGACATGTAGTAGTTTCCTACAAACTAAATTCAAAGAGTATAATTCTTCTTTATCATATAGCACATTGATCTGCAAGCTAGGAGGATTTTTCATTCGTCGAAAGTTAGATCAGAGTCCTGATGGTCGTAAGGACTTCCTCTACAGATCTTTGCTCTATGTGGTATGTATTTCATGTCTTTCTTTCTCTAGGTAGCATTTCAGTCAGGTGGCAAGTGGGAAAGTGAGTTCTATCAGTCTGGAGATGTTTTTTACTGCTTTGAGTTTGTCTGAGGTTTCATGCTGCAAAAAAAGGATTTTATTTGTAATGAAGTCTTTGCTGTATAGAATAAAATTGAATGCCCAGCAGCTTCAAAGATGAACAGGTTTTCACCGTGTGTAATCCTTACTAAAGAAAGTGAAATTAATGCCCTCTGAATTAATGTTAAACTTAAGCCTTTTTTCTCTGATTCCTTTTGTACTGGGGCAGATCTACACAGATTCTATAACTTAATGAAAGTCTCTGTTTATGATGGGTTGTTGTAATCCTTTGTGCCGTTCAGTATAATAGCTGTATTTGCATCTTAGATAATAGGATGTACTGAGGAACCAGAAGGATTGATGTATGCAAATTAACTAGATCAGCTGTTGCTAGAGATGCTGTTCCTGAGCAAATGGCATTACACTGCTTGTATATTCATGCAAATTGAATTGCAGTTTGGTCTGGCTTTATGTCAAGGATTAATCATTAGGTTTAGTTTTTTCACAAGTATTCATGCCAAGTCATGATCTTCCAGTGTTTGCAAAAGGAAATGGTTGCTGACAATATATTTCAAATGTGAATTTGCCAATATAATTTTTTCTTCTTTTCCAATCTTTTTGTATTCAGCACATAGAAGAATTGCTGAGACAGCAGCAGTTTTTAGAAATATTCTTGGAAGGTACGCGGTCTCGAAGTGGAAAGACATCTGGCGCTAGAGCAGGTCTTTTATCTGTAGTGGTGGATGCTCTCTTCTCAAATGCTATTCCTGATGTCCTAATTATACCTGTGGGAATCTCTTATGATCGCATAATTGAAGGTCACTATAACAGTGAACAGCTGGTAAGAGCAATTGAACAACTTGTTTTGCCTGGGGGATTTTCTGTTTATGTGCAGGAAAATGTGTTACATGTATAAATGATGTGCTAGTAGTCCTCTGTCTCATGTCCTTGGTGTTAGTGTTGTAGAGTGTACAGCCATGAATCACAAAACCTAGGGAGTGCTGGGGTATGGGTGACATAGTTCTAAATGCAAATTCGTGACTTATCCACTTGAACTTGTTACTTGTTATCTATGGAAAAAAGTAGTTCTCTAGATTTAATTGAAGTTGTAAGGTGTGTCGAAAGGTTTGGCCTTGTTTTGTCTGCTGTCACATGCATTTTAATTCTAGTCATAACCTTTTAATTCCAAATTGGAAAAAAAACCCAACAACATAACAACCACCTCTGTTTTCCAGGGCAAGCCTAAGAAGAATGAAAGTATTTGGAGTATAGCTAGAGGAGTCTTCAGAATGCTGCGGAAGAACTATGGGTGTGTCAGAGTAGATTTTGCGCAACCGTTTTCCTTAAAAGTAAGTTTCATATTTTGAAGATCCTCCTTAAGGCTTGATATCAAGTAGTGGGGCACACTAACTTTACATTTTCTCCTTGTGGATTGTCCTCACAAGCATTATCTGCTGAAGTTCATTCTGGTGAGACAAAAGCATCCCTGGTTTGCTGATTGTGTGAGTCTTTGGACACATTTGTGTTGATCTGAAATAGGGTCAGAGCTGATATAAAGTGTAGTTTAGTTTTGAAATAGTCTAAGTATTCTCACTGGGGTGAGAATCTTTAAAATGATCCTTGCCATCATGTAGTAATTCTTTGTAGGGACATTTGGAGACGAAGGAGACTGAATACTGTTCTCCAGTTTAAGCAATTAATTGGCTTATGCTGTTGTTGAGAAAGGTCATTTATCTCACTGTACTTCTAAAATTGCAAAGTAAATCAGTAGCTATAAAGGTATCGTGGATAATATGTCATAAAAATCTGCATGATCTTTACAAGTCATAGTTCATTATTAGTTTACATCTATTACCTATACTAGCTCACCAGATATTGTTGTGTAGTTTCTCAGGGAATGGGGTGATGCAGAAGTATCTGCCTTCACTTCTTAAGTGTTCTCTATCTCTTTGCAGAATCTGCTAGTACTATACTTACCTGCATTTCACTAAGCTTGCGTTCTGCTGCAATATACCTTATTTTAGTGTGACTTTAATAGGATTAGCTGCTGTAACAACAGCCTACTAGAACATTATTCAAATTAATTAGGTGTTCTTTTTGCCGTACTTCTCTCAGCAAAGCAGTAGGTTGGAGAGCTTTGGAGGGTTCAATTACCACAGCATGAAATTACTGTGACTGTCTGCACTGCATTATAATTGGTGTGGTAGGGAAAGATATTAATTCACGTCTAAAGGAGAAGGCTTGGGCTATTCTTGGTGGGGAGTTAACAATTGTTGGATCAGTATAAGGAAAAGAAGGTTATCTGCCCTCTTAATCTAGTGAAATGCTAATCACTCTTTGCCTTCTGAGCAACCTCCTTCAGGTCTCATTTGTCTCTGTATTCATTTTTGTACTCCAAAAAGGTAATAAATTACATACATTTTGTAAAGTACTCCTTAACCAAGATTTGCAGAAGTGTAACTATTTTTAAATTGAAGTTATGTCACTGCAGGTTTTTGTAAAGGAGATGAGCTTTGGGGGTTAATTTTGGGCATCTGCAATTCTGCGGGCACAGGCTTAGACGCAGGAGAGTGTGCGCTGGCTGTGAAAGTCTTCTAAGCGGCTTTCCTGGAAAGGAACTGTTTTCCTGACCAGCAGGTTAAGTGGCTCTTTAGTTTTCCAGGCTTTATAGAAACTGCAAGAACACAGTGTCCTGAAAACAGAGCAATGTAAATGCTAACCTGTAAGGAGAGGTGTTTGGCTTTTGAGAAATTAGGGATTCAAGAATTCTAAGCATGCGGTACTCTCCTTGCTTCCTGGATTCTTTAGTTTGTGGCACTGTAAGGGGGCTTACAACTAGAGTATCTATACTAGTGTTTACCTATGGAGAAGTTCCCTGCCCTAGTATTTGAGAAAAGCAGCAGCAAGCAATAATTACAGTCTCCATGTCGATTCTGAATGGATATTACTTTGCTCTCTCTCATGTTAATGAAGGCAGCTCTCATTAATTTAATCATGGCGAAGCTAGTCTCAAAGGAGTTGTTCCCAGTGCAGTACTGACAGGGTTTATGTATTCTTTTTGTGGCAGTGTTTTTATATGCAGTACAGATTTCTTGCTGTGGAAAGTCTGCCTTTTCATGGAATAAAATCAAAAGTGAATGAACTTGAGAACTTTTTATTTCTGTAACCTAATTATTGCTTTTTTAATGTAAGCTATTTTGAATTGCAGATGTTTTTTATGGTTTTTCTTTTTTAGTAATTGCCTTTTTCACATAATAATATTATCAGTTCAATGCAAGAATAAGGTGGGAAAAGTACCAAAAAAAAGAAAAAATAACATCTCTTCTCTTTACAGGAATATGTAAACAGCCAAAGCCAAAAACCTGTGCCTGCTCCGCTTTCTTTGGAACAAGCTTTGTTACCAGCTATACTTCCATCAAGGTACAGATTTTCTGGGGGTTGGGAAGAGAGAAGGCAGGTTGGAGTGTGTTTGTTATTTTAGTTTTCTACATTACATTCCAAGCAGTGCTTGAATTCCCCATTGTGTATAGAAAAAGTGAAAACTTGGATAATTGTAACTGCAGTTTATTATGAGTTGCATTCTTTCTGGATAGCTCTGCTTAAATAAGCTCAAGGAGGCTTTTTCTTTTTTTTTAATTTTAGTGAGCTCTGTAGGTTTAATTTAAAATGTTTTTAATAACTTAGGGAAAAATGACACCCTAAATGAAAAACTAAGGATTTATTTTGAAACCTCAAACATTTCAGGGGGGTTTTGATGTAATTTCAAAGCGAATAGAACTTGGGACTGAGTATCCCTTGCTCAAGGAGGTGACTGTCACCTCCAGTACTGCAAAACTGTGCACAAGGGCTAGATCTGCATTTGTTACATGGATAAACATTTTGGTTCAGGTGTTTGCTGGACTTTTGCAAACCGATGTGCTCCTGGTAGAGACAAAATCAGTCATTTGTCTTTACGAAGTTGTAGGTCCGTAAAAAAAGACCATTTCTAGTTGTAGAGAGGCTAGGCTGGAAATTGCCTTTGGGGCAGGTTTGCTTCATGTACTGTTGTCTAAATGTCATAATGTGAATTTTTATTATGTATTCAGACCTAATGATACTGTGGATGAAGGTGCAGAGGCCTCACTGCCCAACTCCAGGGATATCACCAGTGAGCCCTTCAGAAGAGAGCTAATATCCAACTTGGCTGAGCATATTTTGTTCAGTAAGTTATAGTATCACTATCAGCTACCTGTTTTGTTTCGCTGATTGCATGAACTAACTGGCTGTTTGGTAATGTTGTAATTCCCAATTCCCTCCATTCAGTTGATCATTTCATGACTTCAAATGCTCTATTGACAATTCTCTATCCTTTGTCTGTCCCCCTCCCTCTTCAGAGTTTAATTAAATCTCTTTCTGATTAAATGCAAGCTTTTTGTTCTATTTTGTTAACTTTTGTATTCCTTGGACTGGTATACTGAACTTGCTGTACTCTGAAGTGTTTCATTGTTATATTGATACACTGATGTCTTATCACTCCTTTTAAGAAGTTATTGTAGTGTCTTAATGGCATTATTTAAGATCATACTCACATGAACTCATCTAGCTGCATGGACCAATGGTGCCGCATAGGTTATGTGGTGTGTTTTTCAGCCAGATGTGACCTGTGGTAAAAGAGGTGCATGCAAAAGAGTAGTTAGTAAATTTTTTAAGCTTTGCTCAGCCTTCTTAGTTCAGATTAATTTGATTACTATTGTTAACATATAGACAAAATACACCTTGTATTTAATTCGGAATGTACAGTTCTATGCCAATATTGCTATTATTTGTATTGATTTTTAAAAAAATCAATGCTCTTTTACTTGTTACAATATTCTAAACTTCACAGGTGCTTAACAAGTTTATCTTGTTTG
Organism: Loriculus beryllinus; assembly: GCA_039877255.1. NCBI lineage: Eukaryota > Metazoa > Chordata > Aves > Psittaciformes > Psittacidae > Loriculus > Loriculus beryllinus. The sequence goes on from JBCJKH010048649.1 coordinate 21,767, forward strand.
CCTCTAGCTGCTAACAAGTCCTGTGCTGTGATGTCTACCCACATTGTTGCCTGTTTGCTGCTGTACAGACACAGGCAGGTAAGGCCTCCATGCTGCCTAAATAGCCAGGCATTACTTTGGCTTTGTTAATAAAAAAACCAGCATGTGTTTTACTATTGCATGATACTAGGAAGAAAGATGCATTTAAATTAAAGTGGATTTCAGGTAGTCTGAGTGCTAATATTTTAGTTGTTAGTGGATGCTTGAAGATAAGCCATTATTGACGGGGTGGTAACACTCATGTGGTAATAGATTTGGTAGTTTGAAATGTAGTTATGCTTTTCTTTTGAAGAGAACATGGGTTTGGTTCATTATATTAAGTTTGTATTTTACATCTCAAACACGTTCACCACTGAATATGCTAGAACCTCTTCTGTTAATTTTCAGATTAGTTTGGCTGTTCTTTGATACTAGAATATTACATCACAATGGCAGAAGGATCCAAATGTTTAACTGAAGCCTTGTGCATGGGGCTTGGATAAAATAGTTTTTTCTCCTTAAAGCGTGGTTTGCGGTTTTTTTTTTTTCTGAAATTCCTTCTCTTACTAATCTGAAGCTTTCATTGCACATAAATTGAGAATGAATTGAAAAATGCTGCTCAGATACGTAGTCTTGCTTGTTGAGGACAGTGTTGACATTCACATCAGTATAGTCTTTCCAATTTCCTGGAATAATGGGACCAAAGAAGCATTTTATGGTGTGATCTGAAGCCAGCTTGACTAAAAGCTTTTCCTTGTGTCCCCAGCCAGTTGAACAATTCTTCTATTTACAACATTCCCAGATAATTGATCGTTAATTTTTTAACATAGGTAATGGAAATAAGGTATCTCTAACAAGTTCTTGAAGAACAGCTCTGGTCTCTGGAGGTTGTAAAATAAACCAAGATGCAAATAAGAAACCATTGCATTCCCAAATAGCTGCATGGCTTTAAAATAAAATTGCATGTAATTCAAAACCTGTGGGCTATGTGCAAAATCTCCATGAAAATTTTTTGCTCATATGACTGTTGTGATTTGGTTTATTGACAGTTAATGTATTGTTTGTGTTTGCTGTATATGTGGTTCTGTGGTTTACAGATAAACATCTATGCAGAAAAATCCTTTAACTGTGTGACTGTTTTTCTTCCTAGGGAACTGATCTTTCCAGGTTGGTAGAAGATTTCTTCTCTATGAAAGAGGAGGTCTTAGCCCGTGACTTTGACTTGGGATTTTCAGGGAACTCAGACGATGTTGTCATGCATGCCATCCACTTGCTGGGGAACTGTGTAAATATCACAAACACAAGCCGAAACAATGAGTTCTTCATCACTCCCAGCACAACGATACCTGCTGTCTTTGAACTCAACTTCTACAGCAATGGAGTACTTCATGTATTCATTAAAGAGGCCATTATTGGTATGTTTTGGGGTTTACCAAGGAAGTAAGGAAAGGCTTTCTTGTAACCCATGAAGTCAAAGTATTTGCACAAAAAACGTCATCAGTTTTTCATGTAATTTACTTTTATGTATTTCTTCCCTCTCTCCTTCAACTCTGGTGTTTTGTTTGTGGAATGTTTCCACTCATTTTTGTGATCATCCTTTATCTTCCTTGGAAGTATTTAGATACTGGTCACAGTCATAGGCAAGGCTCTATCAGACTTTGAGTGAACATAGCAAAATCTGTGCTTTGCCACAAACCAAATAGTGGTGACTTCTATCTTCATTCTTCAGTTTCATGTGTAGTGTTTGACTGCTTTTAGGCCAGAAACAGACAAACCAAAAGTTTTGTTTCCTTTGCTATAAAGCTCTTTGGAAAAATAAACTTTGCATATGTTTGTTTCTGCTGTAGCCTGCAGTCTTCATGCAATTCAGAGCAGGAGGTACAGAAATGGTACCAGTGGTGCTTCTCCTAGTTTGATTAGTCAAGAACACCTGGTCCGGAAAGCTGCCAGCTTGTGTTACTTGCTTTCTAATGAATTTACTATATCTTTGGTAAGTAATCGCATTAATTGCCCATGCTTTAAATTTTTGTTCTGCTTGTAACTGCATATGTTATTTTAAAATGAATTGATGCTTTTTTCAAGTGTCACAGTTCTGATACATTCGCTTTAAGGACAATCTGATGGTAGTGGGTAGCAAGAGGCTGAATGTAATTTGACAAAGATAGCATTATTCCATTTGCTTCAAGGAAATCTCTGAACATTTGAATGAATGTGGTTCATCAGGAGAGTTCATCCAAAAGATGTCTGGCCTGAGATAACATGTGAATTAATTTGCTAAACTCCTGTCACACCTTGCCAAGGAAACTAGGTAGTGACAACATCATTTGATCTTACTTCAGGGGTACATACTGAATGCACGCCTGCTGCTCATGCAAGTCCTGAAGTGGGTGATGCTGGAGTGAGCCTCTGGCATTTCTGCTGTGCTGGCTTTGGGCTTTTTCTGAGAGAGAAAAAATGCTCACTCTTGTCTCTGTCAGCTTCCCACAATTAGAGGCTGGGCTTCTTAATACCTTCTACCAGATTTCGTATTGTTTATGTCATTAGAACATGACAACTATATCTGCGTTCTGCTTAAATTGTTTAATTTTTTTTACTTAAACAAATGCAGGTTTCTGAGAGTACCAAGCTTATATGGGTTTGCATAGGTAATTGAAATAATGCTGAGAACTAAGGTTCCAGATTGTGAAGATACTCTTAGTTTGCATAGGAGTGCAAGTTACAGTGTGCCACACCTAGCACTTAGTGGCAACTTTAGACATGGCCTGACTTGGTTTTTGGTTTGTTACAAAACACTGAAGGAAGCTGATCCTATCTCAGTTGTCAGACACTCTGTATCCTTCTGCTCTGGAGACTTGCGATTTTAGGTGCTAGATTTATTTATTTATTGATTTACTTTTAATGTGTAGAATTACTTAGAATTCTGGGGAATTCTTGTATTTGTGCTTAAACTTGTACACATATTTCTGACTTTTGCCTTTATAAATGAAGCATAAGCCAAATTTAGTATTTTTGCCTCTGCAATAATGTAACTGATATGGTGGGGGCTCCTCAGTGATCTTATCCTTCTCCTTTCAGAGATGGTAATTTTAACTTAGAAATATTTCCTACATCATTATGAACAATGTAAAAGAGGTTGTGTTTTGGAGGGGATGTTTTGTTTTAGGGTTTTTTTGTACTTTTTTATTTTATTCAAAGTTTCAAAATACATAGGGAATTTTTTTCCTTTTCTAAGTAAATCACTGGTGTGTCAATGATTTTAGTTTTACAGTGATTTTATTCCAGAATTGTTTAACTAAAATTTGGGTAGGTGTGATTAAAATGGGATAATATTTGATATGTTTTTTTTACCAGTGTAATAATGCATTTCTTAAGAAAACATTGGACAAGATTCAAATATCCTGTTTCACTATAATTTTTTTAATATCTGCCAGTATAAACGTAAGAGTGGTGCATTGGGGTTATGGTGAATCTTCAATAACTGGTTTGAAAGGAATAATAAGTTCTGTATCTAAAACATTCATACAGACCAGGGAGCTGCTCCTCCTGTAATGGTTATAATGGATATGATTTTTTCAGTGCATTTCTTTTATCTTGTGCAGCCTTGCCAGTTGATCTATCAAGTTTGCCATGAATCCGTGGAAAGGCTGATTCAATACGGCATTCTTCTGGTGGCCGAGGTAAAGTGATAGAGATGTTAAGTGACCTTTGTTTTATGTACTTGACTTTAGCCATAGTAGTTTGTTTCTTAATTTTGAGTCTTGTTCTAAATACATGCTGCTACTGAAAGCTTGTATTAATGAGTTCAGGACTGATACTATTCATTCCTACACTGTAAGCATCAGACATTTGGGTATATTCATCATGTGATGCTATTAATGACTCTGTAATTTCATTGTGCCGTTAAACCTTCCAAGGAAGACACATGTTTTATACTGTCTTATAAAATGGGGATTTATTTTATTATTGGAACCCTTTCAGACTAGCATAGTTACGTGTGTATTTACTTTCTACTCTATAGAAGTCCATAGTCCAGATTTTTTGTCCTTATTCAGTTATTTTGCATTGATCTCTAAGTTATTGTACACCTCTTCTACTAGAATAATTTTGCAGTTTCAAGGATGTACTGGAGTTACTATATGGTGCAATCTGCCATAGGTTTACAGTGTAAAGAAAACCTGGGGAAGAGGGGGCATGACTTGCCATGCCTTTGCTTCCCCAGCTTTTTTTGTGCACAGTAAATAAACCTTGATGCCCAGGAGGAATTAGCAAGAGCATGTGGAAAAGAAGTTATGCATTTGGCTGCTTTCTTCTTGCAGCTCTCCAGTTTCAGATCCTAGAGATGCTTCTGGTATATTTGTCAGTGGCCACTGCTTCACTCTAATCTTACTGCATACCTCTTAATACATGCTTCTATTTTTAATATATGTAACCATGGGTACTATTTACTTAATACAACTGGATATTAAACATTCTCCTCTGGAGTTACTAGTGCTTGCTTTTTATCTGAACTAATGACATGTTGTGAGGCACTAGGTTGTAATCATTATAAGATAAATTCAAAAATAAATGCTAATCAGGGAATTAGAAAGAAGCCTGTATGTTCCATACCTGGTGCCAGATGAGGAAAATAAGTGTGGACTGCAGTAGATATGCACCTCTGTCTACTCAAGCATAAAACCTGTCTTGAGGGTTCTTCTATACGTTTTGATTGTGAGTCTGGTACCTTACAACTGGAATATAGATAGATGTCAGGCGGTATATAAGTATTTGTATGTGCTGTCTGATACACATCACCAGTGCAACATTTGAGCGCTTGAAAAGGACGTATATTCGTTAGTTCATTTCTTATACTTAGAAAACCTCTGAATCTGCTTACTCTTTTTAAAATGTTAAGATTTTGCATAACGAGTGCAAGCACTGTAAGCAGTGGTTGTTTCATGAGTTCGGACAGGCTGGAAATGTTTGTGGGGGTTTTACAACTTGTTCTCTAAGAAAGGTCGCTAGCTTCTGCCCTTTCCAGTGATTTCAGTTTGCTGCTGACATTAACGCATTGATAAGCTTCCTTGAACCCTGCTGGTTTTTTTAACACTTTTCCTGTGATTCTAGTGTCTGCTTTAAAAACTAAGAAATATTCCTAACACCTATTGATTTCTGGTCTTTTTCTAAACTTATTTTATCACTTCTGCTTTATTCAAAATGCAAGATTGGAAGGATGTTATTCTTCATTAGCTGCAGAGGCTTTTTCATTGACGTTAATACGAAAGTAATCTCATCTATGAGGTGTCTGTTATCCGTTTGTTTTTAATCTTGCCTGATTCACGTTTCTAAATGGAATGACTGTGAGGGATCTTTCTTCAGTGACGTAGTAGTGGTGACCTCTGAAAAAAATCTTTGTGTTCTGCTACTTTGAGCAGAACAAGTAATGGTGAGTGATTGATACTAAGGCTTCCCTTACTCTTTCTAATGCAACTGAAAACACTTTTTTGACAAGTGCTACTATATGGCCTCTGGTATGAAGATTCAGCAACACTTTCCCAGTTTAATGTGATGGGCAAACTATAAAGGAAAACAGCCTTTTTCACCAAATGTCTCATTTCTTCCTGCTTGTCTCAACCCTGTCTATAATTGGGTCTCACCTGCTATCATTAAATTCTGGTTAGCAAATGGACTAATTTGTATGAGATTATAAAATAAATCTATTGTTTGCCTAGGTTTGGATTCTTATTTACTACTTTGCCTTTCAAATTTAAGCAGGATGATCAGGAGGACGTTAGCCCCAGTCCTACAGAACACCAATGGAATAAAAAACTCCCTGAGCCATTATCTTGGAGAAGTGATGAGGAAGATGAAGACAGTGATTTTGGAGAAGAGCAGAGAGATTGCTACCTGAAGGTAATACAATCTTAGGGCTGCTAACATTGATGTCTGTTGTGGGAGATACAAAATGCTTCACTAGTTCAGGTGGGGTAATAATAGTTTTTTATTGGCTCGCAGTGTTTCTTGCATTTTGCTACAGTCAGTAAAATACCTTTCACTACTCCCCATGAGGAAACATCTGAAGAATGATCTCATAGGAGGTGAAAGGACAATGGTTACTGTCATGAAAACTGAAAAAAAGGCTTAAGTATCTTAGGATCTGAATGTTTTATTCTTTATTGATTATATACACTCTAAAAGGGGCACATCAGGCTGGTATTTATTTTCAGCCTAAATTTCACTTCGTAGATTGGTCGTGTTGACGTTAGCCATAATACCAGTTTTCTTACAGGGCTGACACAAACACTCTTGTTAACACGTAGAAACTCATGTCCATCTCTGAATCTACGGCAACCCTTCTCCTGGCTGCAGAGCAGTGCAATGTCTTTAATTTTGTCTTAGGAAAATAGTTATTAATGCCCTGATGGAGAAAAAAGTGGCATTGATCTGTGATGTGCAGTGCCTATTTTGTCCCTCATGGTAAACTGGTTTTCTACTGGGCTTTCTTAATGTTCTGTGTTGTGCCTCTTTTTTGTATTAAGAATTATTTTGGCTACTGCTGTGCCATGTACTGTGTTGCATGGCGTTTCTTGTTTCCACTGGTCTCTGTCACTTAAGCTCTTGTTGCCCTTTCTTAGGTGAGCCAATCTCAGGAGCACCAGCAGTACATCACTTTCCTGCAGAGGTTGCTGGGACCTTTACTGGAGGCATACAGCTCTGTTGTCATCTTCGTGCACAATTTTAGTGGTCCTGTTTTAGAGTCTGAATACGTTCAAAAGTTACACAGGCACTTAATAAGCAGAACGGAGAAGAATGTTGCTGTATATGGTATGTTAAACTTTTTATGGAATTGGATTTGATACATTCTGTTCCTCCTATCACAGGGTAGCCCAAATCCAACTGCAGTTTGCTTACATCTGGGTTTTCTTTCTTGCAGCTGAGAGTGCTACCTACAGTCATGTGAAAAATGCGTTGAAAGTCTTTAAGGAAATTGGGGTAAGTGTGCAGTGATCAGAGCTGGAGACTGATAAGTTTCATTTTAACAGTGAGAACAATTTTGACAATTCATGTAACCTGTTTAATGTTGGTTCAAAATCTGTGAATGTATTGTGGGTTTTTGAGCACTTTGAATTCCTTAAAGATTAGGGCTGTAGGAGAAGAGCAGGGCACTTCTTGCCCCTGAGAAAAGCAGTCTAGATGAGGGCTGGGTAACTAGAGGTTTTTATTCACAGCAAATGAAGTTCCTGTGCTCAACTCCATGTCCTTACTGGACGTCAGTGACTATGTTGGAAGGCTGAAAGCATGCTCTGTGCTTATTGACACCCGCATTTCATTTTGGACGAATACTTAAATCTTCAAAAAATATTAGCTGAATTTTGACTTAGCAGTGATCCAAGGGAACCATCCCAATAGACCCGCAGTGTCCACCATGAGGATACAGGTGTTCTTTAAAATAAAAGATCAGTTTTGCACTTTACTACTAGCATTTTCAATTTTAAATCCCCTAATTAGACTCCCCTTCAGCTCTGTGGAGAAGGACTTGGGGGTGCTGGTTGATGAGAAACTTAACATGAGCCAGCTTCAGTGTGCGCTCGCAGCCCAGAAAGCAACCGTATCCTGGGCTGCATCAAAAGGAGCGTGACCAGCAGGTC
>JBCJKH010048650.1:8810-21712 GCA_039877255.1 Loriculus beryllinus
GGGATGGAGCATTCACAACCTCCCTGGGCAACCCATTCCAGTGCCTCAGCACCCTCACAGGAAAGAATTTCTTCCTTTATCCAATCTAAACCTCTCCTGGTTAGGTTTTAACCCGTTACCCCTTGTCCTATCACTACAGTCCCTACTGAAGAGTCCCTCCCCAGCATCCTTATAGGCCCCCTTCTGATAGTGGCAGGCTGCTCTGAGGTCTCCATGAAAGAAGCAGGTTTGTGGACATCCCAGATACGCTTTGCTGTTACAGCTGGACTCCAAAACACTGTCTGGCTGTGCAGATCTCCCTGTCCCACTGAGCCTGTTGTCACCCTGTGCTTGCTCACCTTCTGCTCCTGGATCTGGGCTTTCACCACCTTGTACTCGGCAGAGGGAGGTTTCTGGTTGGAGATGAGCTCCTCAGTGTCTGCCAGCCAGCTCAGCAACGGCTCCAGGGCATCCTGGAACTTCCCGCAGTGCAACAGGGCCTCTTGCAGCTGAGCAACTCGTTGGGCCACCTGCATCCCAAATACAACCCCACCGCACCGTCAGGCTGCTGATGCATTGACACCAGAGCCTCAGCTCCTTGCCAATGACTCCTTTCTTCTACCAAACCCCAACAGGGCCCAGAGAATGTGGTTACAGCCCCTCCCCATGCTCTCACCTTCTTGTTGAGGGTATTCCAGCGGGTGTTGATTTCTTCCATGTCATGCTCCAGCCCTTGGACATCACAGTTTTTCCCGGCACTTTGGATGAGTCCTTGACCAACTCCATTGACTTGCTGTAGTTTTAGCTGGAGAGGATCCACTTGCTCCTTCTGGAACAGCTAGGAGTGGGAAGGGTGGGAGAGAAAAGGTATTTGTAACCCACGAGGTGCTCTTAAAGCCTCTCCAATCATTCAGATACAAAAGGCTTTCTTCTCTAGAGAAGATGCAGAAGCTCCTCACAGTGATTTCATTAGAGTTGCACAAGTCTGAATTCCTCCCTCGCCTTGACCCACTAACACAGATGTCACTAGTGTGGAGCACAGCTTGGGATCTATACGCACCCACCTCTGCTTTTAAATGGGTAAATCCCCTTTTTCCAAGCACTAGGGCAAGGTGGAAAGAGCAAATGGGAGAAAAATGAGAGCACTGGCTCTGGCCAGCCACCAGATTGAGAAATGATGCTCCTGGGGGAAAACCTAAAGCAATTCTCACAGTGATGCTCTTGAGAACAGAGACCTGACATCATAGGAGTTTGTTAACCACAAAATTACAGACACCATGAAGCCGGCTGTGTTTCGAAAGACAAAGGCAATGAGCAATGAATGTGCCAGTCATTTACTGCACCACGCATTTGGCATGGTCCTGCCTGGGAATCCTGTGGGGAAAAGCTTTTCAGAACAAAAAAGATGCGATAGGGAAGGGGGAGGAGAGCGGATGAAGCTCCCCATTGTAAAGAGAGGCAGCAGGGCAAATCCTGTTCCCTGGAAGGAGATAAGTGCTTTTATCAGAGTATCAGAGCTGGGGATCTGCTCTAACCGTGCTGACGGCCGCCCTGCATGGTCCCTGCAGCCACACAGCCAGGTCCCAAGGGACAAACCTGGGAAAACCAAAGGAAAAGTAGCCCTCCATCACTTCCCCTGGTCTCTTGGACCACAAGCCCACCCAGAGCACAGGTCACCATGCACTCAGTGCTGGGCAGGAGCAGAGCCCTAAGCCCTGGCACAACACCTTCTCTGGGAAGCAGAGGGATCGCAGGCAGCTGCCTGCTTCCTCACGTGCCAAGAGACTGAATGGACACTGATGGCATCAATAAAGTCCCACCCGGATGCAGGATCTCTCCTAACAGAGCAGCAGCTCACGGATGGCACAGCTCTGTGGACCCAGCAATCACTCGGCCTCCAAAGGAACACAAGGCAGGCAAAACCTCTCCCCACAAACACACAAAGTTCCCAGCCCAAGCAAAGGTGCTGCCTTGACTTTCTTTGCCCCGTTTTCCAAGTGATTTCTTCCCATCCAGGAGCTGTTTGCTCCAGGAAAATTATGCCACGGTTCTAAGAAACAAACGGTGACACGGAATCACCGATGGCCTGGCTGCTGCTCCCGTGGCTGTTTATATCTGGAGCTGGCTGTCAGAGCAGCCGAAGCCACAAAAGGACCAGGCTGATAAGCCTGGCATGCAAAAAAACAAACTCCAGGGCTTCAGAGCAGGGCAGGAGCCCTGAGAAAACCCAGCCACAGGCACCTGCACCATGAAACGCTGCGCAAGGATCCCTACAAAGGCGATCACAGCCAGCACGGCCAACACGTTGTGTTTCATTGCTCAGAAAAGATTCCAGCGATTGAGTTCATTAACCTCAGCTTTGAAGTTCATATTCAAGATCTATTTGCTGGGCAGGAGAAGGCGTAGAGCAAGGCGTCCTGCCCGGGTGAAGTGGCTGGATAGACGTCTTGGCAAGCAGAAGGACGTCTGCTCCACTCCCAGCAATGCTTCCCAAAGCAGCTTCCCAAAGCATCCCTTCACTTTCTGCTTCCTCCATCTCCTTCACTCCTTAACCCCACCGCTGCCAAACACGGGGCCTGGCCCCAAAGTGGGAAGAACCAGCACAGATCCAGAGCTGCCAATGGCTTCAACAGCGTTTGAGCAAGGTAGAGGTTTATGGGGTTAACAATCAGATGCTGCACTTGAAATAAGGGTCCCACCAGCAAGGACACGCGGACACCACAGAGGCAAGAACCCAACAGCTCTGCTTCCTTGCCGAGATCCACACTGGGTGCCCTGGCCCATGCTCACATGGACCTCCCCACCATGTGAGAACATCTCCCCAAACCTCTCCACGTGTGTTTCTCACACGCGTGGCACAGCCCAAAGGATGAGGAAATGCCACCAAATTGGAATTTTCGGTGCTAACTTCTGATGTCTCCTTAGTGATATCTCTCCTAATCCAGATGGCAGGAAACCAGCACTCGGCTGTGGGAACTGCACCACTGAGGTCTCGCCAGGCAAAATATGGCACAGCAAAGCAAATCCCCAAACACCAGAGAGAATCTGAGCCTCTCCAGAGCCTCAGCACCTCCGTGCTCACTTAAAAAGCTGCAGCAAGCAGTGACTGCACAGGACAGGAATTATTTGCACTTAATTTGTTTTACAGGATTCTCTCTTCCAACGTATTTTCTATTTCAGACCCCGCCAGGATCTGGCAAAAAGGTTTTTCTCAAGCCTGTGATTTACATTGGGGTGACCATAATGTACTTGGAGAAGCCAAAAAAGCTTAAGACAATGGTTTAGGTCATCCAGCAGCAAAAGCCCTACTTACAAAAACACACAACTCCCCCCCCCCCACACACCCTGCCTGAAACGCTTTTGCTTCCCAAATCCAAGCTGAACTCCGGAGGGAGGAGGCTGTTTGGGAAGCAGATCCTGGCCTCCTGTTCCCGAGTTCCCACCTCCCACCCACCCCTCAAGCACAAAACAAACCCCATCCGGGCAGCAAATACCTCGTTATCTGGAACGAATCCATCCGGTGGAGCTGGAGGCCCCTCTGCGAGGAGAGCGGTGGCCAGGGGGGGTTCCCCTGTGTCCGCAGGCACCGACCCCTCACTGGGTGCCAGGGAACGGCTGGGAGGATGGAGGGTGTCCCCCGGGGGGGGCTGTGATAGGCAGGGTGCCCCCGGCAGCACACACGGCTCTGGGGAGCTGGGTCCTTCCAAAGGGGGCAGGAAGGTGAAGGAGGGCCCCTCCATGGCACCATCCCAGGCTGCCGCATCCAAAGCGGATGCACCCACCAGGGGGTCATCCTCCAAAGCCAGCACTTCGGTGGATAGCTGCTCCGGGATGGGCGGCACAACCGTGTTGGCAAAGTCATCTGTATCCCTCAAGGCCACTGCTGGCCCCACCACTGACAGCAGCACAGGGCCACCACCAACATCCCCACCGCTGGAGACGAGTGGGTCGCCTGCTTGTGGTGGCACAGCGGCAACAGGCACATCAGCGAACGGCGGTGGAGCATCCAGAAGCTCTTCCATTGCCAAGGACATGGCAGTGGCGGTGGCATCTGGAGATAGGTGCTCAATACATGGTTCCTCAGCATCCATGGTTGGATCCCCAGTGGCTGGTGGGGTCTCCTGAGCCTGCAGCTCTGGGACAGCCACATCCCCTGGAGCAGAGAGCCCTCCAGCATCCCTCTGGATGGCATCGGGAGCAGGCTGTCCCACATTGGGTGACGTGCTGGGAAGCTCCTCCAGGGCTGCGGGGCTGGCAGCACCCGGGACCCCGTCACCCAGCGCCATGGCCCAGCACCGTGCTGCTGACCGCCCCTCCCAGCCACCGGCAAACAGCAAGTCCAGGTCTCCCGGCTGCAGGATGGCAGCTGGTGCATCCCTGTGCATGACAGCCTCTTCCATGGGGGACCCCTCAGCATGGGCAGCCCCTTCCAGAGCCAGGCTCTGGCCCAGGGGATCAGTTTCCCATAGAAGGTCTTCAACACACGCTGGGGATGTTGTTGGAGCCTCGGAGCCCAGCTCTGATGCAGAGCTGGTGTGGAAAGGTGGCAGAGAACCACAGTGAGCATCTCCTTGTGCCAGATGAGCCTGGCCCTCAGCCCCATCACTCTCTGACCCCAAGTCTGTGGCTTCACCCTGAGAAACCAGTTCTGGGACGTCCCAGCTGGCAAGCTCAGTCCTTCCTGACAGAAGGTGATGGGTCCCACATGGATCCATCCACTCAACACTGTCCTTGTGATGCTGTGGGGGAGACTCCAGCTCCCCCACCACCATGGGGGGAGCTGGGGACTGGAAGGAGGATGCTCGGCCTGGACAGGTCTCCTCGGGAAGCTCTGATCCTTCCCCATCAGGGACCAGCAAGTCTTGGTTTTCCACACCCCATCCCACCCGAGTACTGGGGTCACCAGCTTCCTCCAAGCCAGAAGCTGGATGTGTGCCCATCTCAGGAGATGGCATCTCACCATCCGCCACCACCACACAACTGCCTGCGAGCTCCGGCTCCACCAGTGGGTCAGGCTCATCCTCCACTGGTGCTGGGGAGCACTGCAGGAGGGAGCCCGGCCCTGCCGTGGGCATGGGGCTGGGGGAGACCCCTCCATCCGAGTCCGTCGGGGTGACGGCCGAGGTGTCCCTTTCCGAGAAGGGCTCCAGCGCGCTCAGCACCTGCGAGCTGCAGGTGACATCAAAGTCCTCCAGATCTGACACAACGGAAGAGTCTGAAGCGCTGATGTCCAAAGGGGCCCTGTGCTGACACGCTTCCACCCCCACCCGGGCCAGTTTGGCTGAATCCGGGTCCAGCCCCTCTGAATCCACTGGAGAGACCTGAACCTCCAGGCAGCCGGGAGCGGCCCCATCACCCTGGTCCTCATTCAGGCACTGCTCCTCCAGCTCCAGGAACATCTGCACCGAGTCCGTGTCGGATAATTCGGGGCCCGTGGGGCTGGCCGAGTGCTCTGAACAAGGAGCCAAGTCCTCAAGCTGGCACTGCACTGCTGTGTCCTCAGTACAGCACATGCTGCCAGTGGGGGGGCTGCCGGCACCCCCCTGGGATGCGCAGGACAGGGAGGTCCCCGGGCTGGGGGGGTCCGTCAGAGAAGTGAATTGTTCCCTTTCCTCAGTAATATCTGCCAAGCAACAGCTCCTCTTCTCCTCTGCCACCAGAACAGCCTTTCCTCTCTCTGACAGCGTCGCCTCCTCCCACTCCTCCATCATCACCCAACGCTCGTCCTCCTCAAATCTCAGCTCAGACTCCGTTTTCTCCCTGAGATTGGAGGCGATGAGAATATCCAGTCCTGCATCCAGCAGCTCTTCGCTAAGGCACGGAGAGAGGTTGACGTTCTCCACTGTAGAGTCCGACTCGGAGGCCTCCAGGGTCTCCTGGTGCCCATCGCTGAGGCTTCCCTTGATGAAGTTCTTCCTGGCTCGTGGCCAGGTGGCACTGGGGAGCCGGTGCACCCTGGCCAGGTTCCCCATGCGACTGCGGCCCTCACCGGGGTTCAGCAGGGCCTGGCGCTCATCCCGGGCACCACCGTAGCCATCGGCACCGAACTGCATGGCCGTGAGAGCCTCCGCTGTGCCGGATGACTTGGAGACGTGCTCCAAAGTGAGGGACTCAGACATGGGCTCACCGTGGTCAGGCTGGCCTGGGTGGTCGGTGAGTATGGTGCTTGACTCCCGCTTATCCCGCAGGGAAGGGTTGGAAGCACCCGCTTCCGACACCTCGCTCAGCGAAGCCCCCATCCTTTCTGCAAATTCGGTGAAGTTTGGTGGCATGAAGGACTTCCACGACCGCCGGTTGACATTCTCCTTCCTCTCAGGGTTCGGTCGCCTCCTTGGTGGAGCCGGCGCTGGCTTGGAGACGTCGCTGCTGAGCTTCAGTGCATCGAAGATGACTCGTTCGTCCAACTTCTTTGCCTCTGGCGCCCTGGACTCGAAGACGTTGGCAGCTCCCAGAGTGCCATTGCTGGAGATGGTGCTGCCGTCCCCCTTGCCAAGGGTGCTCTTGGAAACCTGGTTGAGCTTCGATCCCTGATCGATTTGCTCGTTAATCCGCATCGTGTCGTATATGGACCTCTGGGGCACGTAGCAATCCTCTATATAACCATCCTCCTCCTCGCCCTTCCCCAGGCAAGTGCGGTTCTGCCGTAAACAGTCTGGCCGGCTCAGTGGTTTGCCCATGCTCCCGTCCTTAGGGATGACGGAACCGCCCCAGCACCGCAGGAAGCATCACAGAGCCAGCAGGTCCCAAACCCACCGTGGCAGACTCGGACCCCAAAGCAGCGGCGCTACGGGGACAGGAGGGTGCACCGGCAGCACCGCGCCGGCTCAGCAGCTCCACCAGCGTTCCCAAGGAGCGAAACACCGCATCTCATCCCCCCGACCGCGTGTAAAACCCCTCATCCAAGGGGAAAAACCATCCGACAGCTTCGATAAAATATTCCCAATCACCGTTTGCGACGGAGTTTGAAGCTCTTCAGTTATCCCGAATGTCCGTTTCTAACAACAAAGGCACTGCTTGTCCCGGTGGCTTGGGAATCGCGTCCTGAGCGGCTCCTCGCTGTCCCGGGAAAGTCCAGCCGGTCTGAATTAGCCTCTCCCCCCGACTCTCGTGTTTTCATTTGAACTGAGCTTGTCAGCGGATATTCGTACAAGTTTCAACACAGGAAGTTCTTCATTCAGGGCAAACTTGGAGGTTTCCTGTCTCCAAACCATGATGGCATCGGGGTTTCCGTCACCCCGCGATCACCGAGAGACGCTGAACCCCCCTAATCCAGCCGGCTGAGTCCTGCAGCGGAGGAGGAGGACGAGGACGACGAGAAGGAGGAGGATGAGAAGGAGAAGGAGGAGGAGGAGGAGGAGGAGGACGAGGAAGGCTGCCGCGTCCTCGCTGCTTTTTTTCTTCTTCTTCTTCTTCTTCTCCCCAGGCAAAAAAAAAAAAAAAGGCGATAAAACGCATCCAAAAATGGCAACGGGACGGAGCGACCGGATCCCCCGGGCTGCCGGGAGCCGGCGGGGGGGACGGCAGCACTCGCGGCGGGGGCTGCTGCTGCTGCTTCCTCCTCCTCCTCCTCCTCCTCCTCCCGGCCCCTCTCGCACTAACTTTCCCAGCGGCCGGTAAGGGGCTGCGGCGGCTCCGCGCCACCGGGCGGCCCGGCCATGGCTTGGGGAGGGGGCGGCGGGGGCCGGTCCCCGCGGTGGCGGTGGGAGGACGGGCGGGACAGAGCGGTACCGCCCCCCTCCTCCTCCTCCTCCTCCTCTTCCTTCTTCTCCTCCTCTCCTCTCCTCTTTCCCCGCCGCTCTCACCCCTTTTGTGCGCGGCTCAGCGGCCGGGCCGGGGCCGGGGGGTTCCGCGTCGTCCCCGCGGGCAGCCCCCGGCCGATGCGGCGGGATGCATGGCGCGCCCGGGATGCTGCCTTCCTCCTCCTCCTCCTCCTCCTCCTCGTCCCCCGCCGCCGCCCGCTCTCCTTCCCGCCGGCGGAACAAAAGGCCGATCCGCGCAGGCCGCCGCACGCCCCGGCCCCGCCGCCAGCACCGGGCTCCCGCGGCGCTGCCAGCCCCGGCGGAGGGCGGAGGAAGGCGGGCGGGAGGCGGTGCCGCGGGGCGGGGCGGGAGCATCGGGGCCGCCCCTTCCAGGGTACCACGGCCCCGTCCACACCCACATCCCCCCCCCCCAAACCCCTCCGTTAACCCCAGCCTCGGGAACGGGGGGAACCGGGACCCCGGAGGGGAGAGGCGGGGGAGGAGCAGTCAGCGGCCGGCGGCAGCCCCGGGGCTGGCCCGTTCCCCGCCCCGTCGGGACTGGCCCCTCCTCCGGGGGGAGGCGGCAGCCCCCGACAAAGAGCAGCAACGCCCTGGCTCGGCTCCGGCAACGGCAGCGGCTCCCCCCCCGCGCACCGGCCCCGCCGAGCCGCGCTCTCCCGGCCCTTTGTCCGCGTCCGGACACCGGGGGTTTCTCCGGTTTCGCTTTTTAAGGCGCTTCCCAGACGAGCCCCGCGTTGGGAGGGGGCCCGGACCCATCCTCGGGTCCCCTTCCCCTCGCACCCACCTTGCACAAAGAACCGAGTTATTAAATCCCCCCCCCCCAAAAAAAAAACCATCCCCAAAGTCCCATTTTCGCCTTCCCTGAAGCCACATCACTCTGCCAAAAACCCACCCACAACTTGCTGCCGCACGGCACGCCTGCTCCTCGCCCTAAAAACTCATTTTTACAGCCCCAGCGCTGGGTCAGCGCCGTGCTCCCCCCATCCCGAGCGCCGTCACCCTCTTTTTTTCCCCTCCCCAACCCTTGGGGTTAAGAGATGGGGAAGATTCAAAGCGGCTGCAGTGGGGCTGGGAGACGTGAATCACGGCTGTGAAGTGATGCCGAGGGCAGTCGCAGACTTGGGAGAGAAACCAGGAGGGCTGGGAACAGCCTCCACACATCTCCAGGCAACAACCCACCCCACCAGCCCCCCGGCCTGCTGCCTCGGGATGAATTACGGCATCGGGATAAAAATACAAGAGCCTGCGAAGGTGCTTAATGCATAAAAGCATGGACCATGCACCCCAATAGAATCATGAAATGGTTTGGGTTGGAAAGGATCTTAGAGCTCATCCAGCTCCAACCCCTGCCACAGGCAGGGACCCCTTCCACTGGATCAGCTTGCTCCAAGCCCCTGTGTCCAACCTGGCCTTGAACACTGCCAGGGATGGGGCATCACTTTTGGAGAGATGGGAATGGATGCTTTCGGGAAGGGGAGAGTTCACGGCTATGGAGTAGAAACATTCATTGAATGGGCCAAAGAGCTCGGTGGGGCTGGTTGTGCACCAGGAAACCTTTGAAAACCCCTTTTGTCATTTCCATCATTAAACATGACCAAGAACGGGAGGTGGGGAAGGAGTAGGGACCGGGGGGGAAGGGATGTACAAGCAGCCCCCTGCATCCCCTTTGCCCATCCCTTGTCCCCTCCAGACGGACGGTCACGGCTGGCCCTGCTGCCTCCTCCATCCCTGGCTGCCAACACCACAAGAGCGTCCCAAAGCCCAGATTTTAAGACTTGGCAGGGACACCCCAGCTTTCGGTTGCCGTTATTAACCCAGCGCAGCTGAA
This sequence comes from Loriculus beryllinus, assembly GCA_039877255.1. NCBI lineage: Eukaryota > Metazoa > Chordata > Aves > Psittaciformes > Psittacidae > Loriculus > Loriculus beryllinus. The sequence goes on from JBCJKH010048650.1 coordinate 18,378, forward strand.
ACAACAGGAGGAGGGCGGCTGCGCCGTGCCAGCGCTCCAGCAAAGCCACCCCCGGCCTCCCCGCTACCACCTTGGCCGGGAGCAGGAGCGGGACCGTTACCGCTCCGGGGCCCCTCCGTGAGGAATCCCAGGCATCTGGGCTGGGGCGCGGAGGCTTTTTTGTTCCACTGTGAAGAAGGAGCGAGATCTCGACGTGGAGCTGCCGTGGAGCTGCCGTTTCACAGCCAGAAATTCTTTTCCCATTTCCTCACCGAGTCACGTGCCAAGAGCGAGCCAAGTCTTCCTCCAACACATCCCCCCCCCACCCCCCGGTCTCTAAAACCATTAGGGAAATATTCAGCAAGTACTAAAGCCAATTACAAACCTGCCGTGCCTGGCCTGAAGACCCCAACCGGAGCCCTTGCAGGTTCCCTAAGTCATGGCTTGAAGCCATCAAGTGCCACCCCAGCGATGGGGACATGGTGGGAATTGGGACTTGAGCACCTTGCTCGAGCTTTGCGTCGGTTGATGGAAGGATGGGGCAGGACAAAAAGGTCCTTTGGGCTCTCTCCATGTGGCTCCAGCACACAGAGCCCTGCCAGCAGCAAGTGCTCGGGCAGAAATAAAGGGCTGGTAGAGCTCCAGAGCTCCAGCTCCAGCTCAGGAGACCACATCTGCTACCTTTGCAGCTTGCTGGACCTGCAGCATGGTGGTGGTGAGCAGAATGCACCATCAGGACCTCATCCGGGTTTTGTTCAGTCACCAAATTCCCCTTACCAGCACATTTTGGCCAAACCCACACTGAACCATGGCTGCAAGCGCTGGGATGCCTGTGCTCCAGCTATCAGCCCACCATGGGGAGAGGACCAGCGAGCTCCACTCAGGGCTATCACCCAGACCCAGTCGTGCCCCAGGGCCATGTCCTGCAGATAAAGACCCTCAGCTAAAACCCACACAGAGGTTTTCTAACGTTTGCTCAAAGTAGGAGCATCCTCATTTGTCTCCCGGAGCTTTCCTCATATGGCCACCGGCCGCAGGACACGTGCCCTCCCCATCCCGGGCTGATGTCAGCCTGTTTATGACTGTGTTACATCCTGCCACCACTGTTTACATGGGAAAGCAGTATTTGGAAACCAATATATTTTTAGCTTGCTTTTAATGCATCTCAGCAGCTGGAAATGAGGGACCTGTGTTGTGTGACAGGCAAGAGAGCCCAGAGATAGCTCAAGATCTTTGATGGACACATTGCTAATGAGCCCAGGGTACAACCAAGGGCCTTCTGCATGCTCAAGGCTTCAATCTGCCCTTGGTGCCAGGTAGGGCAGCACCCACTTGCCTAACCTGGAGGCAGGATTGCTCCTGACTTTGCAGCATGAGCTTTGTCCCTACAGGCCTTGCTGCCCATGTCCCTCATATCCAATTGTGTGTGCAGGTCACTGTGTCCCCCATACCAGACTCTGTGAGGGTCACCAAGTTGGTGGTGGCAGGAGGGACACGATGCCATGTCCAAGCAAGGCAGAGGAGATGAACTCCAAGTGCCTCCAGCCCAATGGAGGGACTCAAGGTGGATCTCAACCTCTCTCAGACCCTGCACAAAGCCAAAGCACACACAAAATCTGCCTCAGAAACTGCTTTTTAGGTTGCTGTGGGATTTTTACCAGCACGTTCATGTATTTTAAAACCTTTGCTGCATTCGTCAGACAGTCAGAGAGATTTCTTTATCTCCCTTCCAGTGCTGTTGTTCTCCTCCTAAACTTGCTCCTCTTGCCAAATCGTTGCCATCACGGTGCTGCGTGGGCAAGCCTTGAGCTCCCAGCCTCTTCCAGGCAGAAGCACTGGGGCTAATCCCATCCCACCATGCCGGGCTGGGTGCTCCCTCATCCCATTGCCTTACAGCTGACTTCAAACCCATTTCATGCCAGGCCTCTGCCACCACGCAATCCCCTCTTCAAAGGCTCGGGTGGCTGGTGATGCAGTGATTTGAGCCTATAGAGCAGGAATTCAGGGCTCTCCTCTGCAGTGCTGGGGGAGAAGACCTTGGCTGGTTCTATGGGGGTCTGCACCTCCATGGGAAGAGGTGCAGGAAGAGGTTAAAACCCAGACCCCATAGAAACAACCTGCAGCTTGGATGTACAGACACATGAGCACGGCATTTTTACATGGATCTGATTTTTCCCAGGGTGCTGGAGCTGCGCGGTGGCACATTCCCTGCAAGGCAGCTAATACATACGTTGGTATAAATAATTCTCCCGAATGAAGCCTGGAGCCCACGTTCTTACAGCAGAGCTCAGGCACAGCCCCACACCGTGGCAGTGAGCAATGGCAGAGTAATCAGGGACAACAGGGAGAGCCCGAGGGATGGGGTGGTGAATAAACTGCTCTGGAGGCTCCTGAGGAAGTGAGGTAAGCGTGGGATCCAGAGAATCCTCTGGGTGGGAGACATTTTAAACGCTCCTTCAGCAGAAGAAGTGGCAATTGTTCCCCAAGTGCTGCGGTGACGAATCCAAACTCAAGCCCTGCCCTTGGAGAAGCCCCCCGGCTGCTCCAGGCCCTTGCGGCCACAGTCACTCCCTTTGGTGGAGAGCCCCGACTCCTTCAGATGCTCTGGGTGATGGGAAAGTCTGTGTCCACGTGCTTCCGCATGGATCTCCCACTCTGTGGCTGTATCCCACCAGGACCAGGCTCCTCTCCCTCCTCTGCTGAGCCCTTGCAGACACAGAGCTTCCCATCACCTCCTCCCTCGGATCCTCAGCTCTCCCGCTCTTATGCAAAGCTGCTATTTTTAGTATCTCCTGGAAACGCTGGCAAGTGTCACCACCACCAGCTAACAGAGGACATTCCTATGGCCACCTCCCGCAGCTGGGACCAGGCAGGGTCACCAAAGCATCTGCAAGGGGGTGGCTTGGGAGCAGTGACCCAAACCGGCTCCTGGAAGGGACCATTTGATCACGGCCACAGAGTTTAATGGTCAAGACAAGCCAAACAATAAAAGCCTTGCTATTACTGCCAGTGTCAGCAGCTCTTAATTCACTCTTTACTCAGGACCAGAGCAGCACCTGTGCCCCTCTGCTTGCCCGCTGACACCTCAAGGTCAAAGCCCATCCACTCGCCGATGAATAAACACATGGGCAATGCTCCCTTTGGAGAGGATGAGCCCTGGGGGCACATTTGCTCTTCCCTCCCCAATACAATTCATTTCCAAGGAAGGAGGAGGGTGCAGGGGTGGGCACAAGGACTTTCCTTTACAACTGCCCAGGTTAGAAGTTGAGACTGTTTAACCTGGAGAAGAGAAGCTGCGTGGAGACCTCAGAGCAGCTTCCAGTATCTGAAGGGGGCCTATAGGGATGCTGGGGAGG
>JBCJKH010048651.1:3983-15466 GCA_039877255.1 Loriculus beryllinus
TTGTAAAACCCTTTATAAGGCCCAGTGTGGTCAAACACCTCCGGGGTCATTTCCTGCCACTCAGCACTGGCTGGGAGAGGAGGGGAGAAGGCGTTGGAGTCCTGACATAGTAAATAGGGTAATAAATTTTTACAGCCTCAATAATGATGCTTGTTCAAAGGGGCTGTGTTGGCATCCACCCAAGGTTGAAAGGGCCTCTTGAAAGAGCTTGGAGAGATAAGTTTCCTTTCTGATAAGCTGTGTGTGCAGTGAACAGCGATCTTTTGTATGGGAGAGTTAATGGTCATCTCTAGGGACTGAGCATCTCCAGAGGAGGTTGGTGGAAACAGGAGCAGAGATATGAAAGGAAGGACTGTAGGTGCTGTAGTCCAGAGAGGGGGTGAACAGTTTCTGCCACTGGAGGTTTATGACCCTCTGGTTGTGTTTCATTTCCCCCTGTGTTAGTAGCACAGTTGGTTTTTTGTCATGTCTGGGTGTTTTTTACTCCTGTATTGTGTAGTCACTTCTCTTGGTTTGCACTGTATTAACTCCGAGTTTTTCCCCCCCACACCCCCTTCCCGTCTCATCTCTCACTCCCATTGTGGAATGTGTTTTCTGTGTGTGTTGCTGCCTGTGCCCGTCCTCCCCACATGGTCCCATTTCATTCTTGTGTTGACTGCGCCCCACCATTGCAGATCACGGAGGTAAGCCCCACACCACCCATCTTCACTTAACGCTCTTCCTTTGGGCTGATTCTGATTTACACCCGGACTCTTGGTCCTGCTCCATGCACAGCTGAGCAGAACATGCTTGAAAGTTAACTCCGGGGGCCTGAAATCCCATTTCTGAGATGGCTTTTGTTGCGTTGCCGCCTGGTTACAGCCATTGGCCAAGCTTCCGCTGGGAATGCTTCCTGCAAAGCAGAGGGTTTGCTTTCCGAGCGGTTTACGTTGATGCTCAGAGCTTTCTGCTCTGGCTGCACTTGCTGGTTTGCTCCTGCTTCTTGGCTGAGCCAGCGTGTCCCAGATCAACTTTGCACCCAGAGCCCATCTCCTCTCTGCTGTTGGAGCCTGGGATTTGGCCAACACCAGCACTGGTGTCCTGCAGGGAGGGCCTGGAGCTGGCAGTCAGAGCACAGAGCTGTCCTCACCAGCGGAGATGCTTTGGGATCTTTAAGGCCAAAGTTGACTTTTCTTAGGGAAAACAATAGCAGTAAACCCTGCTAGACCCCATCCTCTGTCACTCTTTGCTTTCTGGTTCTGCTTTGGTCAAAGACCCAGCACCATGGCAGCTCACTCCTCCCCATGCATGCAGCCTTCACCAGCTCCTGCTGACCCTGCCGGGGCCATATCCTGCTGCCGTTGCACAAGTGGAGATTCCATCAGCACCAGACACGGTGCTTTTCCAGCAGCATCTCGGCACAGATGCTCAAACAACTGGGATTGGCGTTTGTTGCCACGCTGCGCATCTGCAGCGGCCAAAAATGGAGGTTTTGAAGGGTTGAATCTGGTGATAAATCACTGCTGTGTTTGGTTCACAGTTGCCTGTGCTGGCTCTGTGAGCTTGCGTGTGGTTTGAGCTGGGGCAGCCTGAGGCTGTTGGCAGCAGAGGAGAGCCGAGGCAGGCATGAACAGGAGGCTCCAGGTCTCATTGCTATTGCAGGCAATGTTTGTCCTCTCCAAGAGGCCGCTGGGGCTGTTGCACACGCAGGGAGCGAGGCAACGTTGCTTCCTCTCATCTCGCCCTCCCTAACGGACTTGTTCTTCTCCAGTTCCATGACAAGATCGAGCCCATGCTGGAGACGCTGGAAGCCCTCTCCTCCCGCCTGCGTATGCCCCCGCTCATCCCCGCCGAGGTGGAGAAGATCCGGGAGTGCATCAGCGAGAACAAAAGCGCCGGTGTGGAGCTGGAGAAGCTGCAGCCCTCCTTCGAGGCGCTGAAACGCCGCGGCGAAGAGCTGATCGGCCGCTCGCAGGGAGCAGACAAGGACCTGGCAGCAAAAGGTATCTCTGGGTGCATTAAACAGGAGGTGCTGGCTGGGCTGGTAGCTGTGCCCAGCTTCTCCTACCCAAACCACGGCTCTGTCGCTGTTGGGGGGGCTTTGATGTCCATGGGGTGTCTTTCAGAGGGTCTCCTGGCATTAGGAGGTAGGATGCATCCTCTGTGCGGAGATGTCTGGTGCCTGCGTCCATCTGGAGCAGACAGGGTGGTATCAGCCAGGGGACAAAGAAGCATTTGTGGCTTCTCAGGCACAGGTTTCAGCTCAGCCAAGCTGAGCCCTCCCTCTGAGCTGATCTCTTGTGGCAACGATTGGTGGCCTCTGTGAAATCATTTGCTGGTGTTGATTCAGCATCTAATGGAGGGAAGGAGCATCCCCAGCACAAAAAGACCTGTCAACAGCATTGGCACTAATTGGCACCTTTCTTGGCAGCTCAAAAGCCAGCTCATGGACCGAGCGAGCATAGACTTCATGCTAGAGGTGGCTAGAACAGAGGTTCACTGGAAGAGAGTGTGTGGGCAAATTTGCCCTGAGCTTGCCTGCACATAAATAAAGGCTTTATTCCTACAAGCTGGAGTTTCTCATGTCCCTCCGTATCTCAGAGTAAATGCTCTAATAGTTTTGGTCATCTCTAGTTCCCATTGAATATTCTTTTGGCTGTTTCTAAGTGGAAAGCATTTGCAAAATGCTCTTGAGTTGTAAAACGATTTCCTCCTCCCCTGAATGTTTTCATTCCCTTCCTCAGTAATCCAGGATAAGTTGGATCAGATGGTCTTCTTCTGGGAAGACATCAAAGCTCGGGCAGAGGAACGTGAAATGAAGTTCCTCGATGTCCTGGAGCTTGCAGAGAAGTTCTGGTACGACATGGCAGCTCTCCTGACCACCATCAAAGACACTCAGGACATCGTTCATGACCTGGAGAGCCCAGGCATTGACCCCTCCATCATCAAGCAGCAGGTGGAAGCGGCAGAGGTGAGGACCGTGATGCTGTACCATGTCTAGAGCTTGTCTGCACCCAGTTTATAAGCTAAACGGGGACAGATCTTAGATACGAGCACGGCCAGAAGTGGTTGTAACACAGTTTTGTAGGCAGGCAGTCAGATTATGACATGCTCTTTCCATTGCAATTTGGAACTGCAAGGCAGAAAACAGAAGTGTGTTTCACATCTCCCTGCCCACCACCACCCCCTGTTCCAGACAAGGAAATGATGTCTAAATCACTTTATCTGCTCCCGTTTTAGGAAGCTTATCAAGCGTGTGGTCAGACCCGTGTGCCCACTTGTTTCGAGTGACGTGGCAGTTTGCACGGGTCTGCTCCCAGTCAGAACTGGAGGCATCTCCCCAAGTGCTGTCTAGCGTGGGAAGTGTGTATTTAGATTTCGGTTAGACCGGAGATAAGTGTAAAGCTGGATGGGCTTGGATTTGTGTCTTGTTTGTGGTGAAATGCACTTCAGGTGGATTTGACTCAGACCTTGGGCAGCAGAGATTTCTTTATGCTTTGCTAAGTTTGTCCTCGCTGTTCTCCTTTTAGAACCATTCTGGCTTTGCTTTGCGACTTTTGAGTCACAAAACTAATTCCTACATTGACAGAATACTCCTGTAAACAGGATGTCTTTTTTAAACACCTTTAGCCAGGCAGTCCAGGCACGTGTCAAGCTAAATACAGTTGTTCTCATTTGAGTTCCCCCAAGCCCTGCACACAGCAGCATCTCTGGGAGCAGGTCACTGATGGTGATGCCAGTGGGCTGGACACCAACATCTCGTTGTGTAACCCAATCCTGGGGTCTGGCATCGGGGCTGTCAGCCAGGACACCAGAGCTGGAAGGACTGCCCAGGCTTAGTTCCCAGGGTGATTTTGGAAGGACATTTAACACGAAACGTGTTTCTTTTGTCACCGTGTCCCATGCAGACCATCAAGGAGGAGACTGACGGCTTGCACGAAGAGCTGGAGTTCATCCGACTCCTTGGAACCGACTTAATTTTTGCCTGTGGTGAAACGGAGAAACCAGAGGTGAAAAAGAGCATTGATGAGGTAGGAGAACCAGCAGCCTCTCCTGCAGATAACATCAGGTAGGAGCAAGTGGGAGTTCCGGTGGAAGAGCCTGATGCATTTTGTGGGCAATTTTGTGTTCCACAGATGAACAACGCGTGGGAAAATCTAAACAAAACGTGGAAGGAGAGGCTTGAGAAGCTTGAGGAAGCCATGCAATCAGCTGTGCAATACCAAGACACGCTTCAGGTAAGAGGCAGGGCATGGGTAGGCTTTGTGAATCCTTTCCCTGGAGTTGTACTGAGATTTGCACTCATGCAAAGCAGAAAACATCTCCTGGGCAAGTGTTTGCAGCCTCTGGTAGAGCCTGAGCTCAACAATCAGCTCCATGGAAGAGCAGATATTTGGTGGTATTTGTCTTCCCAAATCTGACTTCATTTCTGCACGAAGCAGTAGGATGAGCCTTTTGCTGGAAGCAGGAGAGAGAAGGAAAGAGCTTGCATATCCAAGCGGGCATCTCTGCCCTGAAAGACAAGTTCTGTGGTTGCAGGGTGATGGAGGCAGCAGCCGCAGGAGGAGCCCCGTGTTGCCATTCCCTTTGCTAACGATGCCTTTGCTCCTTGCAGGCCATGTTTGACTGGCTGGATAACGCTGTGATCAAACTCTGCAACATGTCTCCTGTGGGCACTGACCTCAACACAGTGAAGGAGCAAATGAACGAGATGAAGGTACGTGGGACCGGTTCTCCAGTGATGGCTTTGCATCACCGCGCTCGCGCTCCAGGGATTCATTATGGTCTGGTTTTTGTCCTGCTTGTTTTGGCAGGAGTTTAAAATGGAGGTTTACCAGCAGCAGATTGAGATGGAAAAGCTTAATCACCAAGGTGAACTGATGCTAAAAAAAGCTACAGATGAGACAGACAGAGACATCATAAAGGAACCACTGACAGAGCTGAAACATCTCTGGGAGAATTTGGGCGAGAAGATTGCTCACAGACAGGTAGAGAGAAGATTTGGGCACTTGTAGGTGTGGGGCTGAAACTCACGGGGATGCTCCTCCTCCTTCACCACTTAAACTCTCCTTTTCCATCCCTGTCCTTACCCAGCATAAGTTAGAAGCCGCTCTCCTAGCACTTGGGCAGTTCCAGCACGCATTGGCTGAGCTCATGGCCTGGCTGACCCACACTGAAGAACTTCTTGATGCTCAGAAACCCATCAATGGAGACCCAAAAGTCATCGAGGTTGAACTTGCGAAGCACCATGTGAGTACCCCCACTCCAAGTACACCTTCAGTCTGTTCTATTGCAAGATTTGCTTTCTCCTGGTTTGAGTTGGCTCAAGCCCATGAGAGCGGGCAGGAATTAACAAGGTGGTTTAGAGGTGTCCCAGCGTTTGCCCACCCCATCTCTTGCAGGTGCTGAAGAACGATGTCCTGGCCCATCAGGCGACGGTGGAGACTGTGAACAAAGCAGGCAACGAGCTGCTGGAGTCGAGTGCAGGGGACGATGCCAGCAGCCTGCGGAACCGCCTGGAGAAGCTCAATTCCTGCTGGGAATCAGTGCTGCAGAAGACAGAAGAGCGGGAGCAGCAGCTCCAGTCCACGCTCCAGCAGGTCAGGGGGGCCCTCCCGTGTGCTGTGGATTGGGGTTGCTTCCCTTTTTGCTTTGGGGAGGAAATAAATGGGGAAAGACTTAGAGAGATGCTGGGAACCTTTTCATGCCAGGTTTTTCACCTAAATCTTAGTCCCAGAGGGTTCTGAAGCAGGGCAGGCACGAGGCACACGTGCTGAAGGGTATCCCATATATCTCCCACCCTGGTGCCTCCAGCTCTGCCTCTTTATCTGGTTCTGAAGCAAACGCAGTGTTAACCCTGGCGTATGATCAATGGTGGCTGATGTCATCTGATCCCGATTCTGTGTTCCTGAACAGGCCCAGGGTTTCCATGGTGAGATTGAAGACTTCCTCCTGTGGCTAACGAGGATGGAGAGCCAATTGTCAGCATCAAAACCCACAGGAGGGCTGCCAGAAACTGCCCGGGAACAGCTCAATGCCCACATGGTAATTTCCTAGGAGAGACTTTTTTAATGCTTTTAGTTCAGCAAGCTCCTGTCAAATACCAGCATCAAAACGTCTCCCTTCTGTATCTGATGGCAAGGAAAGTGCTTTTCCGGTCTCTTTGAGCAGATAATTTTGCACTTGATGCCTGGTACAGGTGCCGTGGTGCTTTAACCACCTTCCTCTGCTCAAAGTGCTGCACTGCTGTCATTCACTGCCTGCCCTGAGCCTCGGTTTCTCACCACCCTGATTTGCAGCCAGCCATGTTCCCTCTCCAAGCTCTTCCCTTGTCTAACACCTCGGTGCTGCCTCCCTTGCAGGAGCTCTACAGCCAGCTCAAAGCCAAGGAGGACACCTACAGCCAGCTGCTGGCCAAGGGGCGACTGATGCTGCTCAACCGCGACGACTCGGGCTCGGGCTCAAAGACAGAGCAGAGCGTAGCACTGCTGGAGCAGAAGTGGTGCCTGGTCAGCACCAAGATGGAAGAGAGAAAGGTAGTGTTGGTGATGTCCACCCTCACCCCATGAGCTGGTCTGGCAGTGGTTGCTCCCTGCTTTGCTGCTTTGTTGTCTGTGAGGGATGGTGCCAGTCAGGGCCGGAGAGGAGGCTGGGGTTTCCTTTTGGGCACCTTTCCGTGTTGTTCAGATTGAGTTTGTGCTGCCTGAGCGTCAAACTGTTAGTGATTCCTCTAGATAGCCATCAGAGTTGGTTTAATCCCACAGAAAATGAGGGTAAATTGAGTTGTGGGTTAATAGAGAGGAGAAGTGGGAAGAAACCTCCCGCTTTGAAAGGCTGTGTTGGTCCCCCACAAGATAGCAGGCAGATTCCTCCAGTGAGCTGCCTCCATGGGAGGCTTTTGGCTGGCGATGAGCTAAAACAGGGGGCACAGTGGTCTCAGCCCAGCATAAACGTGTGGTGCTGCAGCTGCTGCCATTGAAACACCATCCACCTCATTGAGCCGCGCTCCCGTGGCGATGCCGCCCTCAGGAAGCTGAGGGTGACGCAGCTGCTCGGGTGCTGATGAAGGTCTCCCCTTTCAGAGGCCGTTCTTGTTTGGAAAGGAAGCATTGGCTTTCACCAAAGCCCCCTCCCCGTGGTAAAGAAGCCATGTTCCTGGGATGAGGCGAGGAGGTCCCTTTAGAGGGATGTTCCGGCAGGGACACAAAGGCTGCCTCTGTCTGCGAAGCCGCGCATCGAGAGCTCTCACCCTCCACGTTGTGTTTTCTTCCCTCTTCCCTTCTTCCCTTCCCACTGCTGCAGGCGAAGCTGGAGGAGGCCCTGGCCCTGGCCACGGACTTCCAGAATTCCCTCCAGGATTTCATCAATTGGCTCACACTGGCTGAGCAGAGCCTGAACATCGCGCCCCCGGCCAGCCTCATCCTCAGCGCCGTGCTGGGCCAGATCGATGAGCACAAGGTACCGGTGCCACGAGCACCCAAGGGCTCCCCGGGGTGCAGGAGGGAGCAAGGGTGGCTGCTCACCTCCCCTGCTCGCAGGCACGGCTCCCCTTACACAAGGCACATCATTTTGCTGTTCGCAGGTGTTTGCCAATGAGGTGAATGCTCACCGGGATCAGATCATCGAGCTGGATCAAACTGGGAACCAGTTGAAGTTCCTCAGTCAGAAGCAGGATGTGGTGTTGATCAAGAACCTGCTGGTGAGCGTCCAGTCCCGCTGGGAGAAGGTCGTCCAGCGCTCAGTGGAGCGGGGACGGGCTCTTGATGATGCCAGGAAGCGAGCTAAGCAGGTGAGAAACATGGGAAGGGTGTGACAGAGCCTGGGATATATCCAGCCTTGGAGGGCAGGAGGCCCCAGGACCAGAAAGGGACTTTGGGATGCCACCAGTGTTAAGTTTCAGACTGGTTCCTGTTTCTTTTGCAGTTCCACGAAGCTTGGAAGAAACTGATTGATTGGCTGGAGGATGCAGAGAATCACCTGGACTCAGAGCTGGAGATTTCCAATGATCCCGACAAAATCAAGCTGCAGCTTTCCAAACACAAGGTAGAGTTTTGCCAAAGCAAAACTGGTGCTGAAAGCTGGGTGAAGGGATGCTTTGCTGGGAGGGGAGCAGGGCAACATCTTCTCTGCTGTGAGGGCAGGGGAAAGGAATGTCCGTGCTTACCAGTGCCATGGAAAACGTTCCTGTGGGGATTTCACCAGCACCAAGTATCCTCAGAGAGCCAAGGCCAGGCTTCCTGAAGCAGCTTTGTTTTCTCTCTGGTTCCCAGGAGTTCCAGAAGACGCTGGGGGGGAAGCAGCCTGTCTACGACACCACCATCAGAACGGGCAGAGCCCTCAAAGAAAAAGCATTGCTTGCAGATGACACTCAAAAGTTGGACAATTTACTGGGAGAAGTCCGGGATAAATGGGACACAGTGTGTGGCAAATCTGTGGAAAGGTGAGTCCAGCCCCAGCCTTGTACCAACAGCACTTGTCGGGCCATGGCAATGGCTAAACACACCAACCAGGCTCGTTTCCTGGGGTGGCTGGAGGAGGTCACTGGAACATGACAAAAGGAGGTGACTTTGCTCATGGAAGTTCATGGGGATGTTGCTTTTCAGGCAGCACAAGCTGGAAGAAGCCCTCTTGTTCTCTGGCCAGTTCATGGATGCTCTGCAGGCCTTGGTGGACTGGCTCTACAAGGTGGAACCTCAGTTAGCTGAAGACCAACCTGTCCATGGTGACCTGGATCTGGTCATGAACCTGATGGATGCTCACAAGGTGAGAGTGTTGTTTCCAGCTCTGCTCTGAAGCACGAGATGGGTTTGTCTTCCCCAAGAGCCAAAGAAGAAAAAAGCTTTGCTGCAGAGCTGCTTTGCTTTGCTGCAGTGGACAAGGAGGGCAAAACCAGTGGGAAGGAACTAACATTACTGGGAAGGATACAGGAGCTGGGTCTCCATTCTTCTGAGGTGCTGTTAGTCAGATCTCTTGAAGGTTTAGGTTGAAAAGGTGGCTGGATATATAGTCCTGTATAAACTTTGGTCTCGGCAGTTCTCTCCAGCATGTCTCGGAGACTGGTGCTCCTGGGTTTGGATCAGCTTGTACATTGAATTCCCTGCACAGCCACTGTGTTGCAGAGGCTGGAACTTGCCTGCTCCAGGTCACAACTGCTTCAACCAAGGTGTAAAGTTGTTGTACCTACACCAAAACATGCTCAGGAGCTGCCTGTTCTGCCTGGCTTTCTGCCTGCCCTCCCATCACGCCAGGTTGGCTTGGATCCCTGATGTGGGTGCAGAACCATGTCCCAGACTCATTTCATTCACTCCTTCCATATGAAACAACCCGCTGGGACTGACCAGCCCTGCTCACCTTCTGCCCTCTGTCCCTGCAGGTCTTCCAGAAGGAACTGGGGAAGCGCACGGGCACGGTGCAGGTTCTGAAGCGCTCCGGCCGGGAGCTCATCGAGAACAGCCGCGACGACACGACCTGGGTGAAGGTGCAGCTGCAGGAGCTGAGCAACCGGTGGGACACGGTGTGCAAGCTGTCCGTGTCCAAGCAAAGCCGCCTGGAACAGGCCTTGAAGCAGGTGAGCAGAAGGCTATGGCTGGAAACGGTCTCGAAGAGCTTTGAGCCTCAGAGAAGAGGTTTTGCCCTGTGCCTGAGCAGGACAGCCCAGCCCTGCAGCAGTTACCAGTGAGAGCTGCAAACCAGCGGGTTGCTGTCAGTTATTTACTTATTCTTTACCCCAAAGAAGAGCCAATAAAGGCTGATTTGAAAAGGGAGAATGAAAAGATCTCACTGATGTGCGCAGCAGGAATAGAGCTGTGATCAGACCCCAGGCTGGGGTTTGCTGATGTCCAGTGCAGGAGAGAAACCTGGTTTGGAGCTAAAAGGGGGTCTTCAGCCGCTGCAGGACCCATCTGCTGGTGCTGCACAAACCCAGGCCAACAAACAGGAGTTTTTTCCCCTCTTTTAATTTGTTTGCCAAGTCCCTCTCAGCCCTTTTGTCTCCCCAGCTCCCAGCAGGCATTCGAGCAGTGTTGCAGGAGGAGACCTGATGCCTTTGCTTTTGTCGCTGCAGGCAGAGGAGTTCAGGACAGCCGTGCACATGCTGCTGGAGTGGCTCTCGGAGGCAGAGCAATCCCTGCGCTTCCGAGGAGCGCTTCCCGACGATGCCGAGGCGCTGCAGTCCCTCATCGATGCACACAAGGTACCGGGGGGAGCTCTGAGACTCACCCCGAGCAAAGCTGATGGGGGAGGATGTTGTGGCATCTGACACTGTGTGTGGGTGACAGAAGCTGGCATTCAGCTAATGTGGTATTAATGTAATTTTGAGGTGGCATCACCTTATATGTGCAGTGATAAAAGGCACAGTGAGCATTTTGCATTAAGTATTATTCAAGTCCTCTACTCTAACATTTATTTAAAATATACCACTGCTAATGCTGAGTATTAATCTGTGTTTTCAAACATACTGTTTCTTCTTCTTATTAATTAATTATTAATACTTATTATTAATACCAAGATTACAAGAGAAGGTCTTGTTTGGGGCCCCAGTGGGAGGTTGCGTAGGAGGTACATGTGTGGGTCAGAAGGTTAGAAATAAAAGATTTTTAATTAGTTTTACAATTATTTATGGAGGCTGCCTTCCAGAAAGCCCATAACATTTCTGTTATTTCAACTGCCCAAATACACCGAGTGCAGCAGAGCAGAGAAATATTTTGGGTTGAACTCTTTCCTGTAAGTTAATCAGCATTTGTGCTTTTAGAGTAATGCAAAGTTTGAGGTTCCTGATCTTCTCCTCTACCAAGTCAAGTTTTGCTTCAAAGTACTTTTTTTCACATGGCTGTTGCCACAGGTAGGTGATGTTTCATCTGAGACTGACACTGATTTAGCTGACTGTCGAGTTCATGTTTAGAATGGCATGCTTGAAAAGCCACAGCCATGGCCTGGAAAAGGTTTAGTTCTGCCTGAATCACTTATTGCAAATCAGCTGTGTAGATTTGTGGGTATAAGCTATTGTAGGTGGCCTCGGAGATGGACTTTGAAAAGTGGGTCCTAACTTAAATTTTTCCTAATTTCCAGGGCACACTTGTTGTATAAATGTAACATATAAATATGTGTTGTATAACTATAGGAAGTAGCTGGTGCATGTAAGTAGCTTACAAGAGGCCCAAGACAGGAAACAAGCCAAATACACATTTGCCTGTAGACATCAACGTTGATTGAAAAAGCAGTTGTTTGCTCAAAAATGGTTTGTCAGAGTTCTTGCAATTGAAAAGAGAGATTAAAGTGGTAAAACAAGACAGCTGTTTGGTTTCTGAGAAACATTCACAAACACAGAATTGGAGCTCTAGTTTGTTGTTGTTCTGCTTTGTTTGTTTTCAGATAATGTTGCAGCACAGAAAATCCTGCGATATAGAAAAAGAATGATCAGTAAATCTGCATTTAAGTAACAGTTGACTTCAAAGACTGCCTTTCATACTGGAGAAGTATTCTTGAAACATAAATGAACTTGCTTT
>JBCJKH010048653.1:0-17164 GCA_039877255.1 Loriculus beryllinus
AGTGCTCAACAATGTCTAAATGATGAGGCATTGTTATAGTTTAGAACTGTTTATGTACTGGATTAATTGCTAACAGAAAGCTCTATGGTTCCCACTATAATCTATTTGATGTGGTAAAATAACAAATATGTAATTCTGCAGACACAATGGTCTCTGAGCTGAAACTCTTTGCTAATACATTTGAAGAAGCTATTAACTAAGCCATGCTGGCAGTCTGTGCATTCATCTTCATCAGTTATGTTTTTTCTTCTATAGTATTCTTAGGCTTAGTTTAGTCAGTATGACAACACAGAACACACATTTAGATGCAACATAATTAACTGAAGACATGCTGTTGCACAAGAAGGATGTCAGTTGACCCAGCTTTAACCTCTCACGCTTTTGAAGGCTAAATTAGTTCTGTGAAATTTGTTGAAGGCACAGCATTCTAATCATGCTTGACTTGGAAATTAGCCAGATATCCTCCACAACTTCACAGCAGTTTAGAATAAAAGTGCACCCCAATTTCACACGACTAGAAGGCAATACAAGGATTACACATTTTCAAAACACTATTCAAGGAGAATCACTATCTTTTCCTTTAAGTAGACATCATTTACATTATCTTCCACACTAAAACAGTCCTAATTAAAAAGAAAAATCATCTAAGCTCTCTATTTAAGTATTTCTTCTATACGAATAGTACATGTTATTGCCTCCTTCAAGACAAAAATTGAAAAGGAAAACTCAGAAGACTATCATCACCTAGGACTAATGATTCTTGACTCATCCCTGTGCCATAAGGACACCATGTATATGTCCACCATATGCATCATTAGAGTATCTTTCCAATTAAAAACCAATATGGGCTTAGTCACCAATGCAGAGGACATGCTATAACACAGCTTGCCAGGAAACAAAACTAAAAATATTCCATCACAGAAATTACGATTTACCAAAATACTGCCAATATAACCTTTGTTCCAGCAACATCATTTAAATGCATTTCAAATGCATTTGTTTCATCCACCACCATGTGATGTGATGCTGTACTGACTGCTAACCTGGCCAATAACTTCGTCTACTACAACAAAAGATCTTCTGAAAAATAATTCTCATTATTAGGGTGTAGAAGTACCGAGATCCCTGAGGAACATTT
This sequence comes from Loriculus beryllinus, assembly GCA_039877255.1. Lineage (NCBI taxonomy): Eukaryota > Metazoa > Chordata > Aves > Psittaciformes > Psittacidae > Loriculus > Loriculus beryllinus. Next base: position 1,139 of record JBCJKH010048653.1, read on the forward strand.
GTCTATCTGCATTAAAAGTTGCTAGGTGACAAATGCATAACTCTTTAGGACTACCATTATCTTTGTTAGATTTGTTTCATTTGGCTGCTCTTGAAGTTAAGCAGTTCATCAGATTCCCAAGAGGATATTTATGATAGGAAATCTTTAAGTCAGTGAGAACTTTCATGTAGACCTTTCTCACCCAGCAAGCATACAAAGAATCCTACAATATTTTTAAACATTTAAAGAAGGAAAAGAAAACAAAATAGTTTAGAAAGCAAACAACTTACTTGATTTAATATTTTAAATAGCAAAATATCAACGCAAATAAAGAAGGTACCAAACTTTATTTCCATTTTAAATATATTAATTGTGAAGCTGAGAATGATGTTTTCATAAGGATGGTAAGGAATTCCTGGATATTTCCTCTAACAATGCTCATAAATGACTAATTTGTAAAGACAAGTGGTGCGCGAAGGACTAAACATTTGTTTCCATGATAATGAATAAAATGCTCAATGCACAAACCCAAGATGATAGTCTAAGAAACTAGATTTATTTTTATCATTGTAACCCTGGAGGATGGTTGATTATTTTTTTGTTGTTTTTTAGTTTTTTCCTTAGAGGAGGGAGAAAAAGTGGTGTCTGTGGTAAGAAAATAAAGAATTAAAATTAAAGAAGTAAATAAAGTACTAAAAAGTCCTCAGAACCTGTCATATGCAATGAGAGTAACAGATATAGAAGGAGCACTGCTTCTGTGTCTCTTTATTCTGTAGACCAAAATGAGGCATCTGTACCCTACTTCATTACGCTCTGAGAAATCAGCAGAAAGAGAGATGCTATTTAGACTCAGTGAGAGCACCTGAAAAGTAAGACTTGGGGAGACTGGCTCCGAGGCTGGACACCTTCTCTTTAGTTTCAATTTCTGAAAGTTTTACTTTTCCTTTTCTTCTGCATTTCATACATTTATAAAATCTTCAAGAGGAAACTGGCAGCTAAAGAGGGTGGAAAGAAGGGATAAAAGCTCATTGCTAAGAAATTACCCAATCTACCAAGAATAATTCCTTTTATACAAACAAAACTACTGAAATATTGGACCTCACGCTCAACTAAGAAGATCCATTCCAATGTGCAGTTCTCCATAAGGGTGTGCTATCCATTTTCCAAGCTCACTTGGAAAATGCAAGCCATTTATTTGGCATGCACACCCACCATAACCCCATTAACACAGTTGATGATTTTGTAGCATCCTTAATGTCTGGGTGCCTGTTCAATGTATGCACTGCTAGACCTGGTGCCTGCCTTGTTCCACCAGATACTGTTAAAAAAGTTTCTACCAGTTTTATAACCACTTGAACAAACACTTCTGTTTTTTCCAATCAATATTTGTTACTTCTGTTTGATCATTTACACTATATTTCCTTACAACGTACAGGATCGTAGAAGCTACCCTATACCCTCAGAATGCATTTTGGAAACATGAGGAAAGGTTTTATTCACTGCTAAAGAAAAATTGGGAAGTAGATAAACTTTATATGTAGGTTTTTTTCATATGAGGAAAATGATCATCAAGAAGCAAAGCCAGAAACAATAGCAACTTTTTATGTGATGGTGAAGGGATTAAAACAAGGCCTGGTTTAAAACATTGTCTTAAAGTTTTTCTGTTTTCTTCAACTGTTAGTTTAATGAAAGATATCATGCATCCCTGAAAACTCTACTGAACTAGACAAGGGGAGAAGGAAAGCAAAACTCAGAATACCTTCTAGAAGCAAACCTGAAGTGTTAAATATCTCAGGCAGCAACTTCCCTAAGAACATGGTACAGTCAGGAGGTGGCATTAGTACAGTAGTCCTTGCTACCTGTACAGCCACACATTACAGTGGGATGTCAGAGCACTGGCCAAATGCACTGAAAGGACCAAAGTCCTACTTAAAAAGTTTCAAGCAAGCTACAAACACATTGGAAAAAATGTTCTTATATGTTTTTCTGAAGTTTGAGTATGGTTTAATTTAATAAATACAGCTGACTTCCAAACCTTAGTACTCAGAAGATTAAGAAAGTGAAGTTCAGATTTGTTCATATTAAGTCATTATGTCATAAATCCTTTTTATAGGCTCTTAAGACTATCCCTCACAGTCACTTCAGTGTGCATATATACCTCTGCTAGAGAAGGAAGTGTCATTTCCTTCTATATATAAAAAACTAAAACACAAAGAAATGTAGTAACTTGCCCAGAGCAACAATGCAACCTTTGCAACCAAGCACCACAGTGCTTTAAACACAAACATTGCTCACCACTGACTTGTTGCTTTCTCCTGAGCACAATTAGGAAGGGAGATGAAATTTCACTTATATTGAAGGTCACATTTCACAGAATTTTTAATTTTTAAATTATTTGTTATAATTTACCCATATAACATGTTCAATAATATATAATAAACTTCTATAAAATTAACAATGCCTTTGTTCCCATCACATCCTGTTCTTTCACTACAGTGGCAAGTTGACCTGTGATACCCAATAAAGAAAAACCCAGCAAGCACATGGGGTTGTATTGTGCAGATCTGCTGAAGTCACAGTGTCTTAGGCAGGCCTATTATTAACAATTAGCCACTTACTGTAAATTCTAGCTGACACATCTCATTAAATATAGGCCAAAACAGACTTTGGTGATTGAACCTCATTTTTAATAGCTTTTCCCAGCATTCTGCCAATTGTTGTCAGGAAGCTGAAAATTACTCCTGCCACTGTGATGCCCACTTTATTCTTGCTGACTGCTGAGAAGTTTCAAAAGGCTGGCCTGCCTCCTCTGTGTCTGATAAAGGTAAAACCCAACCATGTGCTTATGATGGTGATAGGCTTTTAAAAACCTCTCAGCAGTCAGCAAGAGGGGAAAGGGAGTGGGGGGTAAAAGGAAAAATATTTTCCATTGTCATTTCTTCTACATAAGAGCCCAGAGTGGCTTATGACATTGACTGCCCCCTTTAGCACAAATTTGATGTGCAGAAGTGGGACTGAACAGCTGACCTAATGTCCAGAATCTAAATGGCAACTTATTGTTGAAATGTCTGCCATTACATTCCACCTCCACAACCAACCAAACATAAAAGTCAATTTTTCATAAATAACAAGTTTATCCAAAGATGCTTTTTCAGAACTTTTGGGGTTTTTTTCTACTTCTTTTTTCTTTCCCCCAAGCTGGTTTCCCCAACTGAGCAGGATTCTGGCTATGTCCAAACGCAAGCAAGCAATTGCTGGAAAATTTAGCTTCCCTAGTGGAGTCCTCTGTGAATGTCTTAAAATCTGACTACCCAATTATATTAGTTCCTCTAATCTCTTCAGTTTAAAAGTTTCCCAGCTCTCATTAAAAAACTAACTTGAATCTTCTGGCTTAGTGCTGGTGTAGTTTCATCAATTATTTCATAGGCTACATTTCAACAGATCCAGTGCACAGCTAAACATTTTAAGAAAAGGCACTTGTTTAGCTCTCTGTGTACAGAGACAGATGATTCTATTTCACTTGTCACAATTTTAGAGTTCCTTCTTTGACCTTAGATTGTTTTAAAGAAGAGTACCCATGGCCAAGAATCTTATTCACCCTGCACATAGACAAAACACAAGGATCCCAGGTTTATTCAGGCTCAAAAGGACCTCAGCTGATGGGCCATAGTCCAGTCACCTGCTGAAAAGCAGGGTCAGCTATGAGCTTAGCTCTTTTTCCCAATCAGCTTTTGAAAACCCCCAGGAATTCACACAATCTGGGACTATACAGTCTTCCAAACAAATGAATCCTTTTCAATTTTCAACTTTGGCAGACATTTATAAACTATCTGAAAACAGCCTGATGAAGCAGGTAGGTATCCAGATTGTACAGCATGACTGAGATGCTGACTAAAATAGCCATGATTTTACACTTCAACTCCATAATGAAGTTCCAATGCCACTCTACCTTCCATTCTTGACAGGCTGTCATTATTGTCTGCGCTATGTCCCCAGTCAGGCCAATAATGCACTTAGCACTATCCACCATGTCTTCCACATATACTTATTTTACTCATTTGGCAAACACATTCAGTGAGCACAGCTTCTCTAGGTCCTGTATCTTCCCATTCATCTGTCTAAGAAAACACTTTTGGCAGACACTTCAATGCATTAATGCATCAAAGCATGGGGTTTTTTTCTTCCCCAGTTAGGATGCTACCACATCTTAAAAAAATTAATCTTGAGAGGAAAAAGAATTCAGTTATCAGCAAACCAGTCCACTGGAAGCAGAAATTAAGAATAAAGCTTCAGAAGCCTAACACATTTTGCTTCATAAGTATTCAGGTGTGAAAGTGGAGTTACTGATCTGAGTTCCCTTAGCCTTGATTCAGCCAAGACCTTTTAATGATGTGTTTAATTTTAAAGAGGTAAATGTGACCTTCTCATGGGAAACTTTCTTTGCAATCATTCTTCAGCTTTCTAATGAAACCATCTTCCCTATCTAAACAGAAAAGATTCTTCTCAGGAAATCTACAACAGAAATTGGCTATTACAGCATATCCAAGTTTCCTCCGGGATGAATTTCCCACAAGGATTCCTGACTTTTAATTGATATCTTGCTGTCTGAGACCAAGCACCATGTCTTCATTTCCTGCTCATCCTTGAGACAGCCATGAGTAGTTTCTGTCAAGAAGTACACTTCTGTCGGAGTAATGGGGATAATCACAGGAAATATATAGAGTCATGAAATCAGTTTCCTGTAATGAAACTTTAGGACTTTTTTTTTTTTTTTGATTCTCAGCTTCAGAACCAGAAACGGTAAAATTACCAAAGATGTGTTAAGTCACGCACAAAGCATTCTAATGTGCTGCTGATGTAAGTGCTTTTACTTGCTCTGTATTGTTTTTTTCTATATCTCGCTCAAAATAGAAAGAGATCTAATAAACTTTTATTTCTTCACCAGCAACATATACTGCAAAGAAAATGAGTCCTTTGATTTTACTCTGCTTCTATAATGAGGGTCTTGCACCCTGTCTGGTGCTCCAACCTATATACATGTGAAGAAGGCAATGGTGGGATGCTGAGGAGCAGCAAAGGGGTAGAAAGCAGTATATACTCACAACAGCTGGGGGACCATAACACTTTAGCCTAAAAGGAAAGTGAATGCTTTTTGCAGAAAATTAAGGACTCAGAGAAAAACTGTCTGATCTTACTGAAAAATAAGCAAACATTCTGCCATATGGAAAGATTCTCAAGTTCTCTAATCTGATTCACATGGACTATTTAGGTAATTAATTAAAGCTGTTTAAAGAAAGGTAAAGAGGGAATATCAGAAAAAGAAGCCAAGCAGACCATCACAAATATAGCAGCTACATTATGCATCCTACAATCACCAAAGGAGATATTATAGGAATGATGATCAGGGTACAAGCTGGCTGGAGCTCAGAGGCTGAAAGAATCCTATTTCAGCATTATGGTGAGCTCTGGAACAAAGCTACATGACCTTTCCTGTAACATAGGAGATAACTGCTCATCTCCATGCAGCTCTGCTGAATGAGCTGAGATAACTCACCACCACAACCCCTGTCCACTCCACAAACGATCTGGAACATGGCTGAGGCAGGATGGCAAACTCTTCTACAGAACAGCCCGTTTTTGCCATTAGTTTTACAACTATAAAGATCCACTCACTGACTCAAAATTACTTTCTGGCCCCAGTTATCGAACTATTGACACCTGCAGCCAGAAACATTTACAAGAACTGATTGCGATCCACAGTCTACAGGAAGTCTCAAAGGATAAGGTGAGAGTAAATGCTGAAATGAGTTTGAAAAGAACCTTAAATAAGTATATTCTTCTTCATGTGATGGGACCAGGCTAAGCTGAAAGAACCCTAAGGATCTTCAAATCAAGCAATAATTAAGAGAACTCATGTATAATAGTGTTTTCTTCAATATAAAATAGATATTGCTCAGCCTTCCAAAGCTCCATCATCAGAGCCCTGTATTTGGTATTGTTCTCTGAACAAGCAAGTGAACTAAGGCTTCTAATTTCTTGGCTGATTTCATTTAAAGAATGAGATTGGTGCCAAAAAGGAATCAATTGATAGCCAGTCAAACAAAACACTTAGGGTCATTATTTGAATCCAGTCACTCATGATTTAAAGTTACAAATGTGTTTAAGTGCCTTACTGGATGAAGGCCCAATGACCTCTTTTTTGGACTACAGTCTAGCTAAATCCAACAAATAAATGGAGTTACACTTGAGAACTGAATATTTAATGCTAAACCCCAAAATCCCCATTTCCTCTTTCTTTGCAGCCACACACATTGTCTTCCACATTGATATTTGGAATAACCTCTTTATAAGACACACAGCCTGGGTTCACCTGTGTAAAAATGACTCAAAATCTTGTGATACTTAGGAGATATGTCATCAACAGCCCTAACAATAAGTCAATACCAAATCAGACCTGAGGAAACAAATTACATTTTCTAAAATCTATAACACAACAAGACAAAGGAACTGCAGCTCAGGACCCTGGCCAAAGTGCTTTCTTTCAAATCTTGTTAAATAGATTAACAGATATTGTCAGAAAGAAGCTTCACGGAAAGCTGTTTTGAATGCAGTGTTCAGTACAAAATTAAACTCATTCATTCATTTGTAAAACTGAAAAGAGAAGGAAGTCATCAACCTTCATCCTTTTTCCCTGAAATATTTACCCCCTGCCCATTTCTCAGTGAAAAAGTCTCTCAGTATCCCAGCAGCACACAAATACAACTCCTTCCTTCTCCCGCTTCGAATTTACTCAGCCTTCACCAACTTGTAAGACATTGAATTAATAATGGCATTTTCTTAAATACTTTTGAGTATTTTGATACACTGCAGATGAAATCGGGGGGGTTTCATTTCCTAAAATAGAAGTCAAGTGCTGTGCCTAAGAAATCGAATGTGAACTTGAATATAATTTAAAATCAATACTTTGAGAACCTGGAAACATAATAGAACACATATGTTCTCCAAGCATAGCTATTTGCACAGAGACAGAAAAACCTAATGAGAGGCCCCCAAAGGTGAGGTGCTTGCCAGGAATAGGATGTGATGTAAAATTTGGTGACTAAACAAAGAAAACTAATGGTCAATAATTACCACCTGTGACTGAGACAAAGCTCATGATACCAACACTGAAGAGTAGCCCTTTGTGTGTTAACGACTTCTAAAATGCTAAAGAATTCATAGGAAATGAAGATTATAATAAACTAAAAGAAGTTAATGAACTTGCTAGGAGAAGCAGTGAATGAGGGTAAAGATGGAGGTGAATGGAGATGTGTCAGTTATTACTCAATGCTTTTCCTTATTGAAACAAGCCAGTAATTAACCTACGAAGGTTGAAGGACTAGAACATGACTTTGGTTTCTCATGCTTTCCTTCTAGCATCTGGATACTGCAAATATTTAAATATATGACTAAACTGACATACTATATTAGCAGAGGGCCAGACTCATCAAACTTGTGCCAAGACAGAATCTGAGAGCCACATGCATAATCAAATAAAAAGATTCATCTCAATACTCAGATTTTCCTGGCATTACCACTTGTGGCAAACAGTATTATTCTGGTTATGAGTTACTGGCTTTATGTGTTGTATTGATCAATAAAGATGAAGGCATTCTGCCAATTTCTTTAGATTTTGTATTTTGAGAATAATAGTACTTAGCAACAGTAACAGGGAACAAAGTCATCTTAAATCCTAAGGATCATATTTATCTTTTTAAAAGTGACACAAACCAGGTAGTTTCCTTTATAAATATGACAGAACAAGAGCAGTCAAAAGCTGAACAATTGAGCCCTTCATTTAACAAGACAGATGCTGTCAGGTTCATTGTGTCCACAACAATTATACAATTTAAGATTTTTTTTTGTAAAGATGACCTATGCAATTTTCCTTCCCTCTTATCTTCTTTTATTTTTCATCATATTTCTTATTCTTCTTAATCATAGCCTGCACTGGTAATACATATACTATAAACCAGATTATAATATATAAACCTGTGTTCAATTCAGCCATATTCTGCCTAAAAACATTAATGACATCACAATCAACTACAGTATTTTCAACTTTCTTAAATACTGAAGCCCAAGTTCAGATTTCTGACAAATGCTTAGTCAAATTTACCATGTTTTCTATCACTCTGGCCAACAGAGTACTAAGACCAGTCAGTACCAGCTGTCACTGCAATCCTCACACAACAGAGATTCTCATTGGCATCTCAGTTCTGCAGGTATGACAAAACACAGTAATCAACAGTATCACAGAGGTCTTTCAGAGTATCACTCTCTGCATTTTAAAAGCAACTTAGTACTTGGAATCCTGAGAAACTAAAGCAACATATTACATGCAATGCTGAAAAACTACCTCTTAGTATTTCTATGAAGACAATTTGTCTTAAAAATTCTTTACTGTTGGAGGAAATGAAAAAAAATATATATACAAAAGGAGATGCTGATAAATAGTAATGATTTAGTAGCATCTGGTAATAGCCAATGAAATAAACTATAAGCCTTCATAAAAAAGTTTGAAACAAAAATATCAGTTTTCCATGTCCACATAGGACACCACCAAAATTCGTCTCTTACTTATGGAAGAGTATCTTAGTTTGCTTAGGGTGTTTTATGAGCTTCTTGTTAGTACAGACACCATATAGAATTTCTTACTAATAGATAAAAGCAGGTTCAAAGTGAGATTTGACTTTGCATCTATCTTTCAAGATCTACTGTGTATGATGCACACTAGAAGCTTTACCTTGTTTGGCCTCATTTTAGCTTCCTTAATTGAGTTTTAATAAAAAGACTGTGTTCTAGTGTGATATGTATTAATTAGTCTTCAAGAAGAGAGGCTTGAAGAAGTACAGACATCTTAATTAGGGATGCATTTCAACACAAATACAAAATTTAAGCCTCTTGTGATTCCAAAACTCTGACATAGAACTAAACAGTGAACTGAGGCGCAAAGTCTCTAGATCTATTTTGTACCTAGCTAGCAAGGCAAAGAATTTCTGTAGTAGATTGATTTAATGCTGCTGAAGACTAAAGTAGGACTACATCTTAAGTGTGTGAAAGGCTGTCACAGGAGAAAAGCTTAATTTATCAATTTGCCAGTTTCTCAGGGGAAGCCATTAATGACAACAGTACGAGACTGCCTTTTAGCACGATTCATTGGACTTATTTTCCTAATTTACAGAAATTATAACTTTTTCCACCATAAAATAAGTTCTGTTAGACACACAAATGGATGATGACAGGAAATGCAGCTGTAAACACACAGCACCATGTATTTATCTCACAGCTTTCTGCTTATATTCAGAGCTCTGAGTACCATAAAAAGTCTACGTAAAAAACAACAACCAAAACAAAACTCCCAAACTAACAGACTCGCCCTACAGAATGTTATACACCCAATTTTGCACATAAAAGATGGTGTCTTTTAAAAAGCATAGCTTTTCTTACACATGCAGATGCCCAAACAAAGGCATCCAGCAATAACACATCACAAATAAATCAGCAACCACTTCCTGAAAGGATCGTGGAACATTCTAATAATAACTATTCAACTCACTTCAAGCTTTTTAAAATAAAACAATTTTCCGTGCCAACCTTTAAGGCAATTACAATAAATCTGTGTGACATGACCAGAGGAAAAACCTCACTTTTATATGCAGCTCCAGCCCAGGAAAACATTTAAAAGTACACCTGAGCCTGTGTCTCACTGACTCTAAGTTTAGGCCTATTTGTAGTTCTAATAAATACTTAGACCTATGAAATATGCTAAACATACGCAGAGCATATATGACCTCCACAACAAATCACATTGGTTCTGTTTCACAACAAAAGTCTTGAAAACATTTAATAATGAATAATATCTGAGCCAATAAACTTTTATAATGATTTACATACAATTTTCTGACTCTTAATCAGAATTTGTAGCTTGTTAAATTAGCATAATTTTAATTAAGGTATCTGGTTAAGCTGCACCAGTTTCCAGCAGAGTTACTGCTCCCAGTAACTAGGGGAGCCTCCTTGCAGGTACTCCAAAACAAGCTCTCCTTTTGGCTTTGTACATCTACGGATATGTCAAGTTTCTTGATCTTACCTCTAGCAGATGAGACAGTGAGCAAAGGGAAGCCATGCTGCTCTTACTTTTGCTCCATTGCTGAGCTTGCACAGTAGCAGCTCTCCCATCCAATGACTCCTATCTTTGATCTCACAAGAGGTTTAGAGAAAGAAAGACTGATACTGACTCGCTGGAAGAAGAGCAAGCTAAGGTTTTCTTTGCTTCCAGAGAGACAGAAGAGCAGTTCAACTGAAGGAGACAATGGTGCAGCCCCTACTTGCGTGACAGGATGAAATGAAGTAGCATGCCCATACTTAAAATCCTTACAAAGGATTCACTGTGTTGTTTCAACTGTTGTTAACTCCAAGAAAGGCGAAGAGAAAGGATACTGTCACCTACGAGAATGATCCTCTCTTACCATTAAACTCAACAGTGGTTTTGGTCACAATTTTTGTGTTTAATCAATGGGCAGAGATAACCTAAGTATATGTTTGCCCTTGGAAAATTAATTACCTTATAAGAATTGAAGACAAAAACATTGAGGGCAGAAGAAGGCCTTCAAACACCTTATTCATTAATTAACAGCATAATCTCCTTTAACCTATTTAGGCAGACTGCAACAATCAGGAATAGAAACCTTTCAGGACTGAAACGTCATGCAAGCAGAGATGGACATACCAATTTGCAGAAGATAGGCACTTGTTACTAGAACACAGACACCCCTGAACAAGTGTTCAAGACATACACCAGCTGTTTTCAGAGGCTCTGAGCTCTCCTATTGGTACACACAGAAAATTTCAACCTTAAAACTCAAAAGCATGTTACAAAACTTAGACTTCAAAACCACCACTGCTTGTTAATCAATGACATCCATATGAATACTAGAAAGTCACTAAAGCTTGTACTGCAGAGTAGGCTGTGCTTACTCCAGCACTACACACCACTGGTGGCATGCTGTTTACATGTAATTGGAACACACTGACACCTGAAGCAGTCAGGATAACTGAATATTACATTTTTTTCCAGGGAAAAGTCAAGGTTTGCCATCCTCCCTAAGGGTTCACTCTGATCCTGAGACTGCAAACAAGACAATTAGGGAACACTAAGCCCTGATAGAGTGAGCTTAGTCTTCTGAATAGGAATTCCATTTATGTTTATAACTCATCAGTCTTTTCTCTGTTGTGAGGACAGACTTGTTTTCTTGAGAGATAAATACAGTCCCCTTGGAAGCTGGTATTTTTTTCCTCATAGGAAGACTGAAGACAGGACCTTCTACCATTTTAGATTTACAGATCTGGAAACAGGACAAAGGCAGCTAATCTCCTTTCTTTCAAACCCACCTATGCAGGTGTCCTGATAAACAGCTGTGCTGAGAACCCACAGTCTATTCTGAAATCAATGAGCTAACTTTGCACTTCCTCAGCTGGAACCTGCATTAGTAAACTTGAAATTTTGTCTCAAAGACCCCTGTGAGAATTCATGCCCTAAGAGTTTGTGACTTCACTTTATTGCCCATTCTCCAGATATTTCCAGGCACCTAGAGCTGACACAGCTGTGTCCAGCATAGGGGCTGGATCAACCTCAGTCAAATCATCCAGGCTTTTTATGGCTTCTACAGTGCCATTGGCAGTATTTTGTGCCAGCCCTGTTACTAACTCCACTGAACTAATCTTGGGTTTCCTTGAAGCCCAACGGATGTGTGAAGAAAGTCTCCAGACCCAAATCAAACTTTACAGAGCTGTGATCTGCAGGGGAGCAGCGAGCAAGTACTTTGCTTTCATGAACCGTTTGATCTGCATGTGTTGCTTTTTTTCCATCAATGGAAGCTAAATTCTCTCTTGCAAACCCATTACCTTTTACCATATTTCTACCTTTTAAACCTCAAAACTGATGAGAAGTCACTGAGTAAGACGGAGTAAGAGGACAGGTTTTTATCCAGTTTCTCTTCACTCATTTTAAAAGGATTTAGGTGAGTCCAGGATGTCTCTAACTCCTGTCTGCTTCCAGAGTAGACAAAATCTCCCTCAAACAACTAAATGGTATCTAAGATACCCTGAGGATTTATCATAGGGACATCCCTGCAGGAGCTCCAACTCTTTGTGAATTTAAGGTAAGCATTAGCAAGCCTAAAGAGGAACACACACCTTTGCATTCACGTGCTTTCTCTTTCTTAACAGCCATGTAATCTCCTTCTTCCTTTTGCACACAAGGAAAGGAGAGAAGAATAAAAAAAACCCCACAAAAAACCCAACCAAAGCCCAACCAAAACCAATCAACCAAAATTAAAAACCCCACCAACAGCAAACCAAACAAAAAAACTAACCACAGCCTTTTCACAAGCTAGCAAATGAAAATTTAAACTCTTTGCCCAGTACAGAATGTGTCTGAATTCCATCTGTATCACACTGCCACATGCCAATTACTTTAATTACAGTGGGATCCAAGACTTGCAAGAGAAAGTCCGTAGTGTAATTAAGAACTATTTTTTCTCCTCAGTGCTCTTCTTTCATCTTCTTTGCTCATTTTCCTGCTTCCCTCCCACTCCTTTTCCATTCAGGGAGTTTCTCATTCTGATTCTTTAGTCATTTTGGCACCAGCATTGTTGTACTTACACCTTCAGGCAGGCATGAAAGCCAAAAAGCTGGTTGCTTTTAATGCTTTCCAGATAAGGTGTAAAGAATGAAAAGCAAAGAAATGAAAGTGAAACGATTTATACTGGTTTAGAGCGCAGTTTGGGGCAGTGTGGCACAATACTTTGAAGTACATCATATTAAAAGCAGTGGCACATTCTGCCAAGAAATGCCACTGTAGGACACTCAGGGAGCTGGGTAATCTCACACAAACACAACAAATGTACTTAACAAAGAAAGAAAGACTGATTAGGATGTGCAGATGTTTTGCAGGATTTATTATCAGCATGATAATATTGAGTGATTCAATGAAATGAGTGTTGTCTTAATACCAGCAAAAGTCATACAGCTGTCAGGTTTTGTTCCAACATCAATTTTCATTTTAAGAGCTACCCAGTCTCAAACTGCTTTGTAGTCAGGAAAGATTAACAATAACAGTGGGCAACTTTTAACAACTCCTACGTCACATGCTAGTCACTGCCATTTATTACCCACCTTTAACTCTTTTAAACCAGAGCATATCAGAGTTTGAACAAATTCTCACAAAATTCTTTGTAACAAAATGCCCTCTGGAAGCTTCTCCGGGTTGTCACTAATACACAAATTCATCACACAGCTGATTCTGAAGTGGAAGCATTTCTCTTTATTTCTTCTGAAGGATTTGTAAAGTGTTCATTGGCTTCATTCATCACATGTTACCTCAACTTTAAACCTTTCATTGCTGGGCAACAGGGAAAAACCAAGCTAAGCATTATTAATGAAATCTACTATATTCTGAAAGTATTTTCAGTCACTGTAACGTATTATTATTTATTATTCTCTTTGCGGATAAATGCATTATCCTGTCTTTGTTTTATTTCAGGTTTAAAAGTTGGGTATATTCCCAACTAGCTAAGCAGGCATTTAGAATATGTTACCACAAACTGATTTAGAATCAGGTGCTAGTCATAAATTAACACACCTTAAAACTTGGCAGTTAAACTGTGTTATAAAAATAGATACCAGATTTTAAGCCATCTATTTCTTAATCTTATACACATGCAGGTTATTTATCGTAAATTAATGTAAGCACTGTTAGACTGATGGTCAAAGGGAAGTGACATTCAATGTAAAACTCTGTCACCATTACAGCTATAATGAGATGTGTACTTCATTCAATCACGAAACTTTCATAATGTTGCTGTCCTACTGCATCTGAAACTGAAATGGAGCCCTGTTGAAAATTCAGTCATTAAGAGCCTAACATTCAGTGGTCTGCTGGCAATAAGAATGTCATCATTGATTATAGGGATTAGTGTGGAAACAACATCTGGTTTTAGAACTATACCAAATATTTTCTAAATAAACAGCTCTTTGCATCTGTGCTAAACCTGAATACATATTTTTATTCTGTCTTTTTTTTTTTAAGTGGAAAAAGTAGGTTAATGAAATTTTACAGCACTGGTGCTAACTAGGAAATAGGTTTATTCTTTAAACAGAAGGGGATGGATTCTTAGCCAGGATAAATTATTTAAAACTTATTTATGCCAATGAGAATTGGCCCTGCCTCATTAAAAGAATGATTCAATTCTCCCTCTTGCAGTAAGTAGCAGTATCTCACTGACTTCATCTAGAACCAGATCAGATTACAAACCCTTTAAAAGTTAAATGGATCAGTGTGACCTAAATGCATTTGAAGTCAGTGTAGTTACAGTGTGCAAAACCCTCGGTGGGACACTCGTCAGTTACTTTCGAAGGGCTCTTCTTTTTAATTAAAACTTACTTCCAGTTGATTTTAGCTAAAGTGAGAGAAAATGAAATAAGGATCTTCCATCCTTGGACTCAATTTTTGAAGTTTACAGTCATACCTTGGTTTGCTGCAGCATCTTTCCTATACAAAGCAGAGAAAGCAGCAGACAAAGCTCTGCTACTGCAGACAAGGCAAAATCATAAATGTTGATTTATAACCCTTAGATATTTTACTGTAGTGAACATCTGCCATAATGAACAAGTTGTACAAGCATACAACTAATTTGCAATTCTTCAGCTCATTTTGCATCGATGTAAAAATGCATTATGGTGCATTGGTTTGGGGTTTTTTGGTTGGTTGGTTGGTTTTTTGTTTGGGTTTGGTTTTTTTTAATGGCATTAACAGTTTTGGTTTGGGGCTTTTTTCCCCCACCTGAGATAAAAGGCTGAAAAAGGGACAGAAATTACTCTTAAACAAGTGAGCTTGGTCCAAGAGCAGAGTTAGATTTTGATCTACAACATAAGTAATCCTGAAACACAGGGTTTTCAAATTTCATACAGCATATGTGGACACATATTCTCATATGAATGTCAATTTATGATGTAACTGATCCCTGCCTGAAACAGTAACAATAAATGGAATGTTCATACTTCTAATTGACTAGTCAAAACTACATACAAGGCAGTGAAAGCCAGAGAAAGGATCAACTACAATGACATCATCTACATTTACAGAAACATGTATGTATAAAGTTTTTTTCCACTGTAGCATGATACCGTAATTACATCATTATATAATTAGCATTTAAATTGAAATAAATAAAACATGAAAGTTTGCTTTGTAGTTTTTTTCAAGTTCTGTAAGTTTTAAGATTTTCTCCTCATAAGTACAATTACCTCCAAAAATAGCAATATAAAAAATACACACTGTGGAACGGAAGTACTGACTTGATACTCAGTTCTGGAGTCCCCCATGCCCTATCATTAATGGCAGACTGATTGTTTTCTACATGTCAGTAAAACACACTGGACTAATTATAATTCCACCAACACTGGCGTTGAAGAACACAGATTAATGATCAGCAATTAAAACATCAACAACACCACAAACAATAATGTTTCATACTGTTAATTTCTGTTGCCTGAAGTCATGCTATTTCTCTTTGGGCACAAAATACATAATATAATCATTACTTCCAACATGAATAAAATGCTATCATATTGCATGCCGAGATTCATATACCGTAGCTAATTTACAGTAAGTCAAAAGAAATGTGCACTTGGCATATTGTGCATATGCAGTAAGAAGCTAAATCAGTGTAAGATCTGAAATATCATATTTTGGTCACTTTGCTTTATCCAAAAATACGCAGCACTGAAAACAGATTTAAAACAACCGTAAGCCTGATGTAAACAAAGTACATCAGACTAGTCTTTACCATCAAAGTTTTTTCTTACAGAGCAATGCTGTCAGGTTCAGCTTACAGAGGTACAGCCTAGCCTTCTGTGCTACATGTTTTCTTAGAACCTCTAACATAATTGTAATCCTTTCTGTCTGGTGCAGCATTCAATTTAATCAAGTATCTAACACAAAGC
>JBCJKH010048659.1:21677-34351 GCA_039877255.1 Loriculus beryllinus
CAGGACAATCTGCACAAAGATGAAAATGCACACAAGGCTCCTCAGATTTCTAGCATTTTCTGAAGCATCTGCTTCACATTGACACACTACTTCTCTGACATTTACATTGCTGCATAATACTTGGTTTTTCCAGATGATAAAGAGCTAATTCTCATTTAAACAAACGACTTTTTGATCTTTATAAATTAGGAAGCAGACAGAATTTCCTCCAGCTGCTGTTCAGCAATTATGCCATTTGGAAATGGTACCCAGTGATCTGTGATAGTATAACCCCTTTGGAGTATGGAAGTAGCTCCAGAGTCAGGCTTGATTAGAAATGCCCAGTTGACTGCCAGGGACACACTTCAAAAAGGCTTATGCTGAAATGGCTGATATATTTATATGCATGAATAGAACAGTCAAGCACACAAATGACCCGATCTGCATTTGCAAAGCTAAACTGTGCGGCTCTAAACCCATTTTCTGGCCTAAAGAGTGCCACATGCCAAGTACATAACCAGGAAAAACAGTTCCTCATGTACTCTCAGAACAGTGAGTGGTATTAATCCATGGAGTTCATCCACATTTGCAGACTGTCAGCTCTAAGCTCAGCACATCATTGTACCAGGAGCACATGTTAAACATTATAAAACTTATAACCATGAACCCTTTTGCAAATTCACAACACAAACCCGTTCCAAGGACAAAATGTGTCCTGTAAAACCTCTGTCAGAGTACCTCAAAGTCTCTCTACTGAGCTGAAATCAGGCTTTAAACTCTGTGTTGTTTTTCTACCCTTGTTTATCATCAGACAAAATCCAACCAGAGAGAGGAAATGACAACAGGAGAATTTCCTTGTGTCACCTCTCAAAATGGTATACATTATATAGCTTCTTTTTAGTGGAAGAAACCTGAGAGGTACTTTTAAGACTGAAAACAAGATTGTTGCAGATGTAAACAGCTGAAAAATGAAGCAGATTCCTGGTCAGACGATTGGCCTGGGGACGCTGAAGCTGATGCCTGTGATTTCTCTCCTGAGCTGAATTCTGCTTTCCCAGGTGCTCTTCAGCAAAAATTCCACCACGTCCCTTCCCGAAGTCTGCGTGCAGCTGGTGTAAAACCCTCTGGCCAGCCACTGCAGAAAAGTAAACTTAACATAAGCTGCTGCTCTATCCTGGCAAGCAGCTACACTAGATAACCCTCTACAGAGTTATAAAACTGCAGCTTTTGAAATGTGTTTGAAAACCTGGTGTGAGAGGAACAGTAAACTTCACAGAAATCATATCAAACAGAGCATGAGGGAGGGAGCAATACAGAAGTGTGAATGCAGCAGAATGCAACATAAAAATACATGTTTATCTGTTTTATTTGTGCAGATATTATCTTTCTTCTGCCTCAATCAGAGGGATCCAGAGGCAGCTTTGCAGTATGGGAGGAAGGAAAGCTGGGTGCGGGGGTCCCACATGAAGTGTGCTTCTATGCCATCCAGCAATGATGCTGAGCCAAGGAGCCTGACCAGCCTGTGTCAGCACCTAAGCTCCTCTGGTTGCCCAGCACAAGCCTTTCTGCACAGTAAAAGCTGATCTAAATACCTTTACACCCCTGTACAGATGCCCACAGGCCCTTTGGCTGTGGCACAGCTGTCACTGCCCATGCTTCTGGATGAACAGGAAGGGATGCAAACCCAAGGTCTCACTACCTATGTTGTGAGTACATAGAAAGGCTTCTTACAAGCAGAGTACCTCTGCAGGTCTTACAGCAGCCTCACTGGGAAAAAAAGGGAAGGATTTTGTTCCATGCCGTACAATAAAAAGTGCAATGCATTACTACTAATAATTACTGGATCACAGTGAATTATTAGCTTATTATTAGCTTATGCCTGGCTCTAATTTCCATTTCAAGTTTGCATTTATTTTTCACTTTGAAAAATCTACAATATTAATATGGCATCAGATATATCCACTCTAAAAAAATTGCTGACTCTGAAGGGAAGGATGTCAGGACTTACTGGGGGATAGAGTTGATTTTCCTTAACTTTGTTTTACAGGTATATGAGTGCCCTGTCAACTTTACTTTCAATAGCATTATATTCCTAGTGAGAATCACTCACAGAAATTGTCCCAGCTATCACACTGCCTACTCACACTCACTCATCTATAGTAATCTGTCTGGAGAGCTGACATCTGAGTTGGCAGATATTTCAAAGAGCTGCTTTGAGGTTCAGTCCTCCCTCTTAAAAAATATGTTGCTTCTGTTTAACCGTTCTTGTAGGTAGGAGGCAGGGGCAGGTTTTGTGCTTGCAGGGTGTGCTGCAAGGGCCCTGGGCTGAGTTGTTCCAGGGCAAGTCAGGTTGACCCAAAAAGAAAATATCCATTGTGGAGGTGAAAGAGGTATTTTTAATCCATTAGGATGCTAGTTATGATTACTATATGAAACAACTAATCTGTTCTGACATGGCTTCAAACAATGTGCCACAAAGCCCAGACTTTAGTCTCTGTAAAGCTGAATATATTTCTACTCATGCAAATAAACTTCATTTCTCTTTTGATAAAGCTCCTTGTATTTTCATTTCAAATCCCTTTTCAGAGTTGCAATTACTCAGAGCCTTGCTTATCCCATTTCTTAGCTGAAACAAGCAACAGCTTTGCCAAGAGTGTTCTCCCTCTTGCTTCCACAGCAGGAGGCATGCTGGCAATAACCAATATGGTGTTCCCCTGCTGAACCACAGCAAGTTTTCCAGGGGCTTTTCACAGAAGGAGGCACTGGTCCAACCCCAGGGGCACTTTTTTGAGAACTGTATTATGTAAAACATGAAAGTCACTCACCTTTGAGGAATCCAGCCCAGCCCAGCTTCCTCTGAGGCTGCTACTTGGTGATCAACAAAGGTAAAGCCCAGACTTCTCTGCCTCACAGTGAGCATTTCAGGAACACATACCGCTTCCAGTCCTGCTCAGGCTTGAAACTTGGAGCCAAACGTATCACTTGTATATGTCCCGAAACCATAACAGATAAACATCTTCCTGATACTGCATGGCAGACGCGCTGTATCAGGGGGGTCTTGAAATCTCCCAGACTGAAAAAAGGGAGAGTGTATTTAGTCAGATTTCTTGTACATGAAAATTGTCAGCCCTTTTCCCTACTCTACCCATCTGCAGGCACACTTCAGCTTGGATCAGCCACCGAATGGAGAGGCATCCCAGCTGCAGGCCCAATCTTTCACATCTGCCCTCACAAAGAAGAGAGGCTAATGCTGCTTTTTTTATACTGTTGTAATTTACAACACACTTACATGCAAGCGATCACATTCTGAGAACTCCTACACGTGGACTGGAGTGAACACAGATATAATAAAAGTGACTAATTTTTTGACCTGTTTTGCTTTTGGGTTTTTATACATTTGCCTATTTTGCCTTTACATTTCCATTCCATTTCTTTCCTCTGTTACGTGTTTCTCCTCCTTCTTCATTCCCACCTTGGTAGCAGTCCCTCTCTGGTAGATTTTCAGGTTAAAGTTTCTCTCTTAAAGCACAAACACAAGTGACTATGGAATTCTCCTAGTCTAGATGCGTTCTTGAGGGGTAAGGCGGAGCAGCATTCCTCTGCTTTGGTTGAGCAGGCTGTTGGCAAGGAAGAGGAGAACGAGTGGCAGCTGAAGGAGAAGTTCTGCCATGCTCATGGCACACAGCTGCAGCTGTGCTACAGGACAGTCAACATGGGAAGACTTTGGCGTGGTGTTATACCTTAGGTGCTTTAAGGTTCTTCTAGTTGACCTGTTCAAACCACCTAGCTTTATTTACCCTTATTGTTCATTTTGCCTCCAAGACATTCTGCTAAACAGTGGAAATGACAGTGGCTGACAAAATTATGCTCCTAAATTAAACACAGCCAATCTTCACACATACTGTAACACAGACGAAAAGGAACTTTCCCACCTTGCCCAGGAAGCCTTAGAAACACAAGTAAGTTTACAGAATCTGAGCAGTAGCAATCCAAGGGGAAAGAGAACAGCAAACCACTCACAATAAAATCTCTTTTTCCTGTGCCCTGGGGAAGAACTGTAGTGCCTCGGAAAACTTCTCACTGCGTAAGACACTGTTTTTAAGAGACTTGAAGGTGGCAGTGAACAAAAAGTGCAGGTACCAAGGACTTGGATGGTATTCAGAGCAGAAAAAAAACCCTCTTTTCTCTGTGACTGTGTTCCCAATGCAACCCAGTGCAAGNNNNCAATATAGATGCATATACATGATTGATATGTTACGGGGTTTTATGTCACATTTTACTGTTACATTATCTTACATTATGTTGTCTTATTTTATATAAGGGGAAACCAACATTTTACATTACATTCCCAGCCACTGTCTAAATATGGTCAGTGTTTTTTTTATTACTATAGGGACATGTGCTAAAGTAGCAGCTTAACAGTGCAGTCAGAGCCAAGCCAGTTGTGTTACGCACTGTGAGCAATCAAAGCAGGGGATAACCCTGTGGTTTGCTGTGAGATATTAGGGCTCATCATCAGGGATGATAAAGGCAATAAGGAAAGAGAAAACAGCCCATCTCTACCAGGCTTTCAATCCTGTTTTTAATCTTACAGCAAGAAATAGTAGTGCCATTGCTCATCCTGGAAGGTGTCACAGCTTCTCTTTCAACCTGAAGCCTTCCCTTGTGCCCATACAGCCCAAGGTCACAGGCAAGATGTGAGCCAAAGTAAGACCCTGTCTACAGCTGAGCAGAACTCTCAAAGCTGAAGTTCTGTATCAGCCACACCTCTGGTGCACAGTGCACCAGCACTGTGTGGCATGGTGTATAGGGAGCCCAATAGGGATGGGGCAGCACTGCCTTTGGACCATGGTGTCACATCCTCTTCATACAGCCCACCAATGTCAGCAAGGTGTCAATGGTATGGTAGGATGTGTGTCAGCACAGGGAAAAGCACATGCAGAGAAACAATACTAGCTCTACTACAATTTGTTTCAGGGTATATGCAGCCATATGGGAGCACTGGAGGGAACTGCAGACCCCAGCCTGCCCTAGATCTTCACTTCTGCTTGTCCACTCTCGCTGATCCTGTGCGGCTCCAAAACTACGTCCAAGACCAAGATGCTGGGGGTGCCCTGGGTGTTTTCCCCCTCGGATGCTTCTTGAGATGTTAGAACAGAAGATCACTGGTGTAGCCCGTGGCTGTGAAGTTTGCTGGCACTGTCACTCCTGGCATGCTGCCAGACCAGACCTTCCTCTCCTCCCACTTGGTGGGCAGCAGTGAGAAGAAGCAGTCAGCAAAGCACCACAGCACACCCCACCATCAGCTTGCAACAAGCAGTAGAGACATTTCTTATTTCAGTTTGCACACTTCACACCTCCAGAAATCTACTTGGCAGCAGACAGAGTTTTTTACAGCTTTAAAACCTCAAATTACAATCACTCTGAACCTATTGGTTTTAGAGGTTTTCCTGATCTCATGTTAAAACCATGTGAAATTGCTGAGCCTTGTCAAGTACCTACAAACAAACAAACAAAAGGCACAAACCAAACTTCTCAAAACTCATAAATGAGCAGAGTTTTACCCTAAGTTGTTAAATTTTACAGTGAAACTTGAAACCAGGTGATTTTTGCATGGGTCATTCAAAAATATCTGTACAGCACCCATGTCTTGTAGCTCTTCTGTAGAGTATGTCTTCATACCATATCCGCTGCTGGGTGAAGGCTATGTGAAATGAAAATGTACTATGAAAGCATACTATTAAGACTTGCTTTTTAAATATTTCTTTAGAAATATAGCTAGTCATACAGATTTTTGGACAAGCAGGGTAAAGAAGAATGACATCAAAAGAGGCAGCTGGCAGCTGCCTGGGGAGGAGCTGAAAAGCTGGCAAGAGCACTAACAAAAGTTGGGGCAAAGAGTGAAGGGCCAGACTCCACCCGGAGAAGACAGGGGAAAACGAACTTCTGGGATGGTGCTCCACAGTCACCTTTGGCAGGAGAAAATCCAAACTCTTCTGCATCTAGCACAAAAGACATGCTGGAATATTTCCTTTTTGCACTTCCAATGAAATTGGTGTCTCCTTTATTCAATTGAAAGTTAACAGGCAGCAGGATAAAGACTGTAAATGAACTGTTATCCTGGGGAAACTGAGCAGTTCCATTATTCATGGTTTCACACCCTGCTTTCCTTGGAAAAGATGGCCAGTAGTTCAGTTTTTATTGAAATGCCTCCACAGCTGGAGGGCTGCACGAACAGAGGAATCTAATGGAACAAGAAGCGGTTTAGGTGGCAGCAGCCTCCTTCATTTTTAGTGAGAGGCATCACAAGATGGTGCAGGCTTTCTTCTTGCCCAAGAAATACCTGTTGATCCTGCAGTGGAGAGTATATTGTGCAGCAGTGCATCATCAAGGAATCCTATACAGAGACACAAGCAAAGTATTTTGGGCAAACAGCAGGGAGGGGTTTACTGTGCCTGCTCGTTTGCCTGTGCTGCTGATGAATCTCAGACATCATACCTTGCTTGCTGTTTTACCTTGCTTTACCAATCCTAAAAATCTCATTTGCATGAGAAGCTGCTGCAGCAGGAGGGAGCAGAGACATGAGTGCATCCCTGTGCAGCTTGTGAAAGGTGCTTGTGTGTTCTTACACAAACACTCTGGCACAGGACAGCTGCTGGTTTCTCTGTGGCAGTGCTCAAGCTGCCCTGCAGAGAGACAGCAAGGAATGCGTAAGGAGAGGGTGGGAAGACTTGACACTTGTATGCATGAGACTTTGAACTCAGAGAAGCAGAGCTGGAGTCTGGGGACAGGGATTGGGACCCCATCCCCATGACTGAGGTCACCCGATTGTACTACATGAAAAGAGCCATGCTGCTCCATGCAATTTCTCCCGTAGAGTCAAGCTGTGAGATTTCACTCCCGTGAGGATACGGAGCAGTTTCACACCAGCAGGGACATCCCTGTTTGTGTTTCTGAGGCCTGAAGGCTGTGGCAGGCTGTTGGCTGCTTTTCCATGCCTTCACAGCTGGCTCCAGCTCCCTTTGCCCGGGTGGCATCTGTTGTACCACGTCTCTGCAAGCCAGATGTTGGATTTTACGTGGTGTCCTGGAAAATAGCCATGCACAGGCTTGCACACAGTTGAGGGACCAACATCTTTCTGCAGGCAAACACAGGGAGCATGGTTTCACAGGAGAACTGTGCCCTGCCAGCTTGCTCTCCACCAGCAGCACTATGCCAAGGCCCCACTCTGCTCAGCCTCCAGGGAAAGGCAAAAGTAGCTCTTGGAGGACACACAGAAATGCAGTCATTTTTTAAAGGCTTTACAATGGTATCAAGTGCCATGAGCAAGACACAGAGCTGGGCTGTGCAGAGAGGCCTATAGGTGGGGTAAAAGCAAACCCCAGATCCCTGTTGGCAGCGCAGCTGGATTTTGGCAATGGTTTCCTGTATAAACTTGCGTTTCATCTCAGACACAGACAGAAAATAAGAGAGCACAAAGGTGAGCATGACTAACTCCTCCTACGAGGATGCACTCTTTATTTGAGGCCTCACACAGACTGATGCTTTCAGCCTCAGCCCCTCTGCCAGCACACCTCGTACCACTGCAGTTACAGCATCTCCCAGGTCACTGCTAAAAAGCTTGAGTAATGTTCTCATTCATGCCACAGGTGTAGAAACTCTCCTCTGCCCTGCTTCCAGTTCTTGCAGAGCAAGAACATGTGAGCTTGCAGGATCTGGCTCCATACGTGCAAGGCAGCTCCATCAGCCTTGTGCCTACAGCTGAAGCCACCACCATGGGCTGGATTGGCTCTGAGATGCTGTCAGTGCTCCTGAGCATATCCAGGCTTGCTGGACATGGGTCTTGGGACCCTGACATCTGAGCTGCAGCAGACACCCATGTGGTTTCCCTTTGGAGGCAGAAGATCTCCATCTCATGTGCAGCTGGTGTCCTGAACGCTTGGCTGTTCAACAGCTAAACCAGGCTCTTCACTCAGCTACAAAACCATGCACTCTGCTCCTATCCCCCTGCTCTCTGTTTGCTTCTCTTAGATTCATAGAATAGTGAGGGTTGGAAAGGACCTTAAGATCATCAAGTTCCAACCCCCTGCCATGGGCAGGTTTAGCTCACCCAAGGTTCTGTCCAACCTGGCCTTGAACACCGCAGGGATGTTTATTATTGACTCACATCTTGCAAGTTTAAGGTACTTCTTGTCCTCCTGAGCCCAGATTTCTCACATTTTATGTTTCCTCTCCTTGTTGAAAACATGAGGAAAATGTCTTGCCTGTGGTCTACCTGGATTGTTGTGCCCAGGTCTCCTTTGGAAAGGTCTTCTTTGGAAAGGCCTTCTTTGGAAAGACAGCTGGCATGCTTTAACCACCCTCCATCAGTCTCGCTTAGAGAGACATACACACCACCCTGACAGAGTATACCGAGGCACGACATGGCAAAGCAACTTCCCCACCTCAGCCTCTGAGTAGAGTTGTGCAGACAGGGAGATTTCCCAGCTCATCATGGCCAGCTTTGATACATCCTACTCACTGTCATCCTGCACAAGCACCATCCATGGGCATTAGGGAATTGCAGTAATGACACTCATTTTAGAGGTAACTTGTTAAGTCTTTATGTGGTTGAGCTGTTCCAAAAATAGCAGCTTTCTAGAATAAGTATCTGCCTGAGCATGATTGGCCATATCTGAGCCCTTCTAATTTATTAGCACTGAGCTAGTTGTGTGCTGCAGGATGTGCATTAGCCACGCCAGACAGCATTCAGCCTTACTGATTTCCATATTGAAAAGTTGAAGCTTTATGGTCTGTAATTGACGAGTAGGAGTTCATGAAAGATGTCAGGTGTTACCTTTGTTTTACTGTGAGTCACTATCAATGTTGGCAAGCATAATAAGAGCAGAGGAATGTATTAGGCACCAAATATTGTACTTCTTGCAGTGAAAGACACTAATCGTTCGGATTGAGATGTTATGCTACCTGTGCAGACTAATATCCTGGCAATTTGATCACTTTACTGCTAAGTGCTGTATCTCAAAGCTTGGCATGTCTATGAATGTATCACTTGGTCACACATTTTTGGGGGCAATATTTAGCATTACAAGTAATAGAATCACACTGAGTTTTCCACTTACCTCTGGAGAAGGGTAGTAAAGCCATATACATGAAGTACTTGTATATCCAGAGGTACCTACCTCCGCCATCTCTACAGTGAGCAAACTGTGGTGGTTTCCTTATTAGAACAGCAAGTAATAAAAAATATTACACATCTGAATATGAACGAACCCTTTTCTACAGCCATGTTTTAGCCTGCGGTGTAACTGTTGGTATCTGCATGGGCAAGCTGGAGGGACACAAAAGGCTTATGCCAGTTTCTCATCTGCATCCAATGTGATTCCTGCCATGTACAGATGAACTGGCAAAATTCCTGCAGTGACAAGACCTGGGCTCATTGGCTCTCCTGATGACTGGTGAGGCTAAATCAACAACCACAAGCAGCATTTTGTCCAAATATATTTTTTTCTTTTTTTTTTTTTCCTATGAGCTGAAAGCGTCAGACCCCTATTGACTCCTGCAGGAGCCTTAGCTTATAGACTCCTTTACTTTCCTTTGCAAATCCTGCTTAAAATGAAAGTTCTTCTGCCACAAAACCTGACTCAATTGTCTCCCTGTGAAAGGCACTGTTTGTGCAAGAGGAATAATCAGTGATTCCATGGATGTTTTCCACTGAGTGTCAAAGTCCCGAGCAGATGATTGAGTAGGTTCAGTGTGTAATATATGTTTTGCTTATCAATGGAGAATCTAATAAGTAATAAAACACTGAACATAAATCCTCTTCAGCCAGAGCAGCAATATTTATGTTAAGCTTCTCTTTTAAAAAGTCAATGGAAATAAGTTAGAGGAGGTCTGATGCTTTTAAACTGTTCAGTTTCAGAGGAAGAGGAAGTTGCACTCAGAAAAAGAGGTGTTTTGATCAAATCATAGTCAGCTGTCAGGGTCATTTAGGGACACACAGAAGAGCTTTATTTTTTTCACATAAGCTACAAAGATTTGACATGAATGAATGGATCAATTAAAATCCCCACTCTCTGCAGACACTGGCATTGAGTTGCCAGTACAGTGATAGCAGTTAATCCCCAGTTACATCTATTTTAAAAGCCAATTTTAAGCATATGTTCAGTGCTGATATATTTCTCCGTAGGTGGCTTTCTTTTAGCACAGTCTGTAGTTTATAGCATTTCAGCCAATTTCCCTCTGGGATATTGGTTTTCAAGGTTCTTGTCTCGGTTGGGAAATTAAAACTCCTCAGACAAACAGGCTGACATTCAGAAACCATGTCTGGATCATTTTTAGTGTAACACAAGCCCACATGAAAACAGGAGCTAGACGAGGGAAGACTAGGTGGTGGCACATCCTACCTTGTTATAAATACCGGGAGAAAAAAACTTCTATTCCTAATAAGTGCAAAGAAGTCTGTCCTTTAACTACATAACAGAAGCCACATTTTTGTAGATCTGACTTCCTTTGCAATAGTAGGTCTCTTTCTGGAGACAGGTAGCACCTACATTGGGAAGGGTGAGAGTTAGTAGCCAGCTTGTCTTTGATTGTCATCTCCCATTCTTCCCTTCTCTCCCTGCACCCAATGCCAAGATGTTTTGGCATTTGTGTGAGGGTAGGAAAGGACAGGTCCTGGCAAGTGCAAGGTCTTTATAGAGTGATTGGAGTAGGAGACCAGCATAGTTGAGAGCAGCTGGAGCTGACTGGGGGTTAAGAGATGGCAAGGAGCTCTTCCCTTGGCTTCAAGTGTTGAGTTTGCTAAGGCTGAAGAGGGTCATGATTACCAAATTAGAGAACAGACTCTGGAGGAGCCCAGGGGGCTTGAAATGGGATGCCCATGAATGGGCATGAAATATATGCCCATGAAAGGGGACACAGTGTGAAGAGGGGAAATACTGAAACCCATGGGGAGAACATGCCTTGAGAATCACTGCCCTCATGGAGACTTCCCTGGGAATGAAAGCTGCACACACCCCAGAGCAGCTAAATATTTTGAGTCTCTTTTTTTCTAGCAGCCATCACAGACAGCAATAACCAGAGCATTAAGCAAGTTCTTGAGTATAAGTTTTGGATATCCTTAAAGATAAGACCATGCTTTTATAACAGTATTGCTTAAGCAATCTCTTGCCAAGGAGGCTCAGCACCTAGCCCACTGAGCCATGAACTGTTACCCAAAATAAACCTACCACCAGTTTTCTCTGGGTGTTACAGTTTCTACCACGCCTCTTCATTTTTACACTTTGACTGTGTTTTACCCAGTGCAATAGTTTTAGGCTGCTGCCATATTTTTGTTTATGTTTTCATACACATTATGTTTTGCCTAAGCAAGAAAAGAGTGATTTAAGTTTCCATCCATACAAGTAAATGAAATTAAAAGGAGGGAATAAACAAGATTTTAATTGCAGATGTTGAATCATGAATGATACGTATTCTCAAATGTGTCCTTCAAGAAAACCATCACACAAGCTATCCCAGTGTACCTCAGAGCAATAAACAGCTTTCCAATAAAACACATTCATTATAAATAGAAGTCCTCTGCATGAATGCTTTTCTTCACTACCATTATTCTCCCTTGAAGAAATAGGGATTATAATTTGCATAACCCACTCCAGGATAGGGAGACAAAGCTGGATATATTTTAGTTCTTACTTGGATACTTTTGAGGGTTTCTATTTCCATGCCTGAACTGCTGTGTTATGGTCCATAACTAGTGGTGGCTCCAGCCTCTGATTTCTAGGATTACTTTAAAAGAAAACTTATTTTTAAATACTCAAATTCCTCCTTTTTTTCCCTTTATTTTCCTTTTTTTAATTTTATTTTAAATAAAGTCAGATGAAAGCAAGGTAGAAATGAAAAAGAAATGCTGGTGAGCCTATTCTTGTCATAAAGCTACAGAGAAAGGGAAGTACATTTTATTTGGTATGGCCTGAGAGTTGGGGTCAGAGCACTTACCTTGCAAAGGACCTCTCATGTTCATGATCTCGAGCAAATCTTCCCCTTCCTGCTGTGGTTTCCCTGCCAGCATTGCTCTGTTTTGTCTGTTTATTCTATAAGTCTTCCGGAGCTGGGGCCTTCTCTTGTCATTTTCTTGTGCAATTCATTTGTGGGATATTGTTAAGCACCAGTAAACCCCTATTCTTTTGCTTGAGCTCAGCATTAGATTTCTGCCTGTGAAAGCCTCATGCAGCAGTGCCAAAATTAAAATATAGGCTTTGGTTATCTTAAAGTTCAGTTCTTCACCCTACCCACCCCTCTATCTTCAGCAGGAAAAAAAAAGCCGTATTAATAAAACTCCTTTAAACTGCTTTTGTTCTCAGCTCTGCTAACAATTTTGTATGTGATCCTGAAGCTCCTTCCTGGTGTCAAGGGGGGAACATGGGCCCTGGTGGAGAAGTTTATTAGGATCCTTATGGGAGCTGTATGCACTGCCCTTTTGTTGTCCCCATTAGGAATCGAGTCATGGAGACAGATCCCCATGAATAGTTGTAGGATAAATTTTACCAATGAAACTGTTATCATTAATGGAATCCAAGCTATTACTATTAATAGCAGGCACCTATTCAGGCAGCTCATTTTTACCCCCCCTTTCATGGATGACACTCCCCCCGTTTTGTGACTGGGGCACAAGCAAAGAGGAGCCAGCCCCAGCACTT
>JBCJKH010048661.1:5854-16106 GCA_039877255.1 Loriculus beryllinus
ACATGTATTATTCTGAATTGAGCAGTAATATTTACGGCCAGTACAAGCTCACCTGGGACATTGCTCTGTATCCCCCAAGTTCGCAGATGGTGGTGTGGCTGAAGAAGGGGGAACTGCCTCGCACGGTGACCAGGTATGGGGAGGAACAGCCCTGGCTGGGACCATGGTCCTCTTGTCCTGCTCTGGGAGGGCTGTCGCAGGGTGATGCTCAGCCCCGTCTGTGTCCCAGGCATCCTGACTACAACGAAGAGGATGATTACGGAGCCATCCTGCCGCAGGTGGTGACCGCAGGGACCATCACCCGCCGGGCAGTGGAGCCCACGTGGCTGACGGCCAGCAACGCTCGGGTACAGCTCGGGTCCTTGTGGGGTGATGTGGGGATCTGTGTGTTGGAATGAGCTGGGGCTGGATGCTGGGGTTTGAGGTGCTGGGGCCCTTCTCTTGCTGATGCGCTGTCGCTTTGGGAGAGGGGAAGGGGTCAGCAGAGGCTTCAGAGCTTCACTGCTTGGTAAAAGGAGAAGAAAACACCAGAGCACTGCTTTCTGTCTTTCCCCGACCTCCTCTTCTTCCACAAGCCCGGGGCAGTAACCAAGCGGGGTGATGCCCCTCATACGTGTGTTAAACCCGGCTTTGACTGTGGGAGCACAATTCAGGCGCGTGGGGAGTGCCGATCAGGCAGAAGGAGCTCTGCTGTGTGCTGCCAGGACAGGGCCATGCAGGGGCTGTTCCTAGCCGGGTTGCCGTGTCCCACAGGCCGACCGGGTGGGCAGCGAGCTCAAAGCCATGGTCCAGGTGCCTCCCGGCTACTCGCTGGTGGGCGCAGACGTGGATTCGCAGGAGCTGTGGATCGCCGCTGTGCTGGGCGAGGCGCACTTCGCGGGCATGCACGGTGAGAGCGGGCTGGTGGAGGCCGTGGGGTGACCCCCAGGCACGGCCCCGTTCGGTGCTCAACCCCTGCTCCGATCCCCCCCACCCCAAGGCTGCACGGCCTTCGGGTGGATGACTCTGCAGGGGAAGAAGAGCAACGGCACCGACCTGCACAGCAAAACGGCCGCCACAGTGGGTATCAGCCGGGAGCACGCCAAGGTCTTCAACTACGGGCGCATCTACGGGGCCGGGCAGCCCTTTGCCGAGCGGCTGCTGATGCAGTTCAACCATCGGCTCACGCAGCAGCAGGCGCGGGAGAAGGCTCAGCAGATGTATGCGGTCACCAAGGGTGTGCGGAGGTGGGTGCTGCTCTCTGGGGTGAGCAGGGATGGGGATGGTGGTGGTGTTCCCATAGGATACCATAGGGCGCTCGTCCCTTGCAGGTTTCACCTCTCTGAGGATGGGGAGTGGCTGGTGAATAAGCTGGAGCTGGCTGTGGACAGGGCGGAGGATGGATCCGTGTCGGCACAGGATGTCCAGCGCATCCAGAAAGAAGCCACGAAGGGGTGAGATGCTTGGGTTGTGCGCGGCTCTGGTGTGAGGCAGAGGAAGGAAATGGGGCCGGATGGTTCTGATCCTCTCTTCCTGCTCCTCCAAGGCAGAGCAGGTTTGATCTGGAGCTCTCGGTCTCTCCAGTGAGCAGCAGGAGGCTGCAGGGGCTCATCCGGCTGCTCCAAACTGGGGGCAGTGTTTGAGGCTGTCAAACAGGGCCTGCAGCCTCCTGCCATGCTCCCAGCACCGCTCCCCTCTGCCCTGCCAGGTCCCGGAGGAAGAAGAAGTGGAACGTGGTGGGGCAGCGAGTGTGGGCTGGAGGCACAGAGTCGGAGATGTTCAACAAGCTGGAGAGCATCGCCTTATCCCCTTCCCCACAGACCCCGGTGCTGGGCTGTCACATCAGCAGGGCCCTGGAGCCCGCCGTGGCTAAGGGGGAGGTAAGGACGCAGCTCTGTGACCCTGTGTTCAGCCCTTCTTGGATGCTGCAGACCCAGAAGGCTCTCAGAGCCGTGCAGGAAACCCGTTGCCCCTTTTGTCTGCATGCCAGCCAACAACCCTGAGTTTAACAGACTTCTCACAGGAGATCTCCTTTATCTGGACCCCAGTGCTGTCTTAGCATCCATCCGTGTTTCCTTTCACCAGTTTCTGACCAGCAGAGTGAACTGGGTGGTGCAGAGCTCGGCTGTTGACTACCTGCACCTCATGCTGGTCGCCATGAAGTGGCTCTTTGAGGAGTTCGACATCAACGGGCGCTTCTGCATCAGCATCCACGACGAGGTGCGCTACCTGGTGCAGCAGCAGGATCGGTACCGGGCAGCCCTGGCCCTGCAGATCACCAACCTCCTCACGAGGTGAGATGTGACCCTGGGGATGAGCACTGGGGTGGCAGCAGAGGCTGTGCCTGCAGCAGGCTGCTGCAGAGGAGCTTGCTTCTGCTTAAGGGACGTTGGCAGTGCTGCAGGTTGTAATTCCTTCATTGTGTGATGTGGGTGGCTATCGATGGAGCTCAGCTTCCTTTTCCAGGGATAATGTGCTGGCAGGAGGGGGATAGCATCAGCTTTTGGCTCCTGCAGGGATGGGGTCTATCGTTCTGCTCTGCTGGGACGTGAGCACATCACCTCCTGCTCCCATCAGGTCTGTGGCCATTGCTTGGCAGCAGCCCTTGGCCTTGACTGAACTCCCATCCCTTGTCTCCCCCTGGCCTGCAAGCAATGGCTTCTCTCTGCTGTGAGCACCAGCACTGATGCCTCTTCTGCAGCATGGAGTGTTCCTGCTGCTTCCCTGCCCCATGCAAAGATAAGCTCTTGACCTCAAATGGCTCTCTTCAGTCACCTCTGGCACAGCCAAATCCCCTTCCCAGCGCTATGGGGGGTGTTTGGTTATATGGGAGCTGGCCAAAGCCTGGCTGTTTTCTGCTGCGTGAGGCAGGGATAGAGCAAACAGCCTTCCTGTGCCAGTGCAGCAGGGCAGACACCCCCAGGCTCCTGCCTTTGTGCCGGCTCCTGCGAGCACAGGGCTTCCTGCTGGGAAAACCCAGCCTGTGCTCTGCCTGGAGGATTAGCCAGCAGCGAAGGGCTGGGCTCTTCCTGCTCTATGAGGAGGCTCAAAGTGCAGTGACTCTGTTCCTCCCACATCCACTTTAGCACCACTTGACCCTCTTGCTACCCAGTGCTTAAAAGCACCTTGTTTTGCAGCTCCTGAGTGACGTGGGTGCACTGTAACCTGCCCAGTGAAGCTGTGGCTGCTCACACTTCAGTGTGACAAGGCTCGGGGTGATGTGTTGGGTCTCTTGTTCTTGCAGGTGCATGTTTGCCTACAAACTGGGCCTCCAGGACCTGCCACAGTCAGTGGCTTTCTTCAGCACAGTGGACATTGACCAGTGCTTAAGGAAGGAGGTGACCATGAACTGCATGACACCATCAAATCCAACTGGGATGGAGAAGAAGTACGGCATCCCACAAGGTGAGCAGTGTTTGTGTGAGCCAATTGCTCTGTAATCTTCCCTGCACAACCCTCCTCAGCTCAGAGCACTTGGCATAAGCAGTCATTCTGTCATTAAACACATCAGACACTCCACCTTAGGTAACCTTTATTAGGAGCCTTACAGGCAAAGGGTACTTTTGGTAATAGGATTCATGTTATGTGGGCAAAAAGGGCATTTCTGAGGGCAAAAAAAGGGCCCTTCTGTTCTCACCAAGAACAAGGCAAATTAAACAAGTGCATCACATAAGGAGCAACACAAACCTAACAGCAAAATTCTGCTTTGCCTGAGGACGCTGTCTCCTCTCTGCTTCCTGGAGAGATGACAGCAGCAATTTCCACTCCAAGGCAGGACTGTTCGTGGTTCCAGCTTCCTACTGGTGCTGGTTCCTGCTTTCACACCACCACCCAAAACAAGATGGAATAAATTGGGAGCTTTTTGTGCTACACACACTGAACTAAAGCACATTGTGACGGTTGCTGTCATGTTACACAGGCTCTGAGTGTACTGCAGCATGCAGGGAACTGATTGTCACGTTGTCTTCCAGGAGAAGCTCTGGATATCTATCAGCTAATTGAAATAACCAAAGGTTCACTGGAGAAGAAGTGATGACGCCAGAGAGCCACAATGACAAGTGTCCAGCCTGCGTGCCAGAGCCCGGCTGGCCTTAGGAGATCTTTGGCAGGGACTGATCCTGGTCACCCTGTTTCTTTTTTGCTGTAAGAAGGGATGTTCCTAGGGAGGGTGATGTTGATAGCAGCACATTGCAAGAGCAGAGGCGCTTCTAAGAGCAGCAGCCAGCTATAAAACCTGAGACAGGGGCCAGTCATGCTTGCACAGCCATGAAGGAAGAAGTATTTGGCAACAGAAACAATAACCCATCCTCTCCATACAAGCAGTTCTCCAAGACCAGACCAGGTGCTGTGGAAGGAGGCAGCAGCAGCAACCCCAAGCTTCATTTTCTTCGCTGTCTCTTCTTTTTGGGTTCCTGGTTCTCATCTGTCTGCTCTGCTGTGTTGCTCTGGAGAGGGGAGGGAGAAAGAAGTACAGACTGTGATTGTTAGTGTGTGATAATTAGGGAAAGTTTACCTAAAGCGAGAAACTGGATGTGCAGAATGGGATTTAGCTCTTTTTCCTCCTAACCTCTCACCCACTGAGACTTTCCCTGTGGACTTTACTCAGTTCATGCTGGAACTTAGACCAGTTATCAGTGGCACAGGACAGGCACTGCTTGTGCTGGATTTTGGTTTGTTGAAACACTCAGGAAAGTATGGACAAAACCACCAATAAAAACCTGGACAATCAGTTAAGTAAATTGCTTATTTGCTTTTATCCAGCACAGGTTGTGTTACCTTCACCAGCACTACCTAGCAGAGATGGGTCTGAGGATTATGATACTTTGCAGTGTTTGTCCTGCCAGCTGCTTATCTACTGAAGGCAACCTGGATGCAAAACCACTTTGCATCATGCACAAACATTTGATCCTAGGCAGGCAGGAGGTCCTCAGAGGTAACACTGACACCTCTCTGCTTGCTGAGGACAGTCTCACTTCCCTAAGCTCAGAGATACAGACAACTGGTGCATGGAAATAAAGGTCACTCAAGGCAGAGGGCTGAAGTGTTGGGGATCATAGCCCAACTGTTCACTCCTTTGTCTTCCCTGGGTTAGCTCTCGCTGATACAGAGTTCCTGATTTCACATGTACCTGCAGACAGTTGGCCTCAGAAGAGGGTTAAAGCTGTTGGTAAAAGCAGCTAAATGAGTTCTGACCTGGTCGTTGTCGGGCTCATTTTCAGCATCCTCTGTGCTGTGCTCCTGCAGCGTGCTGTTTAGCATGGATGCATTGATGCGGAAGTCCCGGGAGGTGCTTAGCTTCATATATTGCATCAAGTTCACCTGCAGAAACCAAGGTGAAACCAGGGGGAGAGGACATTATGCCAGCAGCATCTTTGTTTCGTTTTCAACCCTGCCTTGTCCTTTGCACAGCACTGGGACTGAGTCCATCACAGCAGTAACACAGGATTGAAGCAAAAGGTAGGTGAAAACCCAGCTGCCCCCATATGATCCAGTGGCCCATTTGTTTTCCTAAAAGCCAGGTGATTACCAATTACTCTTATGTAGTACCTCATCGTGGTACATTTCTCTCCTGCTTATAGACAGGCTGGGAAAAAGGGGGTGAGGAAAGCTTTAGAAGTTTCTGCTCAGCCGCAAACCGTCTGAGGTCAGGTCACAGGCACTACTGCCACTGACACCTGCTGGTACCAGTGTGATAGCAATTCAGTGGGCCAGGAGCTTGGGCAAGGGCTGCAAGAAGCGTGAGATCCTTGAGCATTAATAGAGACTTTAAAAGGCAGCCCAGCCATAACCTCTATCCTTGCCACTGATCCCACTGAGTTCTGGTCACAGAAGAGCTTTGCTTTACCTTACCTTTGATTTCTTGGAGAGATGGATAAGGAACTTCTCGTATTGCTCTATTGCAAAAATCAGGTTTGGGATGGGCTTGGTCTCCCGAAGCACCTTGGCCTGAAATGCAGAATGGAGTGGGAGAGATCAGATTTAGAACAATGAACATGACAGGGCTGACCTTTGTTTCATGTCTGTGAGCTTTTAGGCTGTATTTAGTGAAGGTGGCTTTGTTGTTGTTATTGTGTGGTTGGTTTTTATAACGGTTGCTTGGGTTCTCTTAGACTTCTCTCTGAAGTTAAGGCAGATTCAATTTGATTTTCACTTAAAGGCCCAAATGACAGTTTGTCATTGGTGATCTACAAGAAGCCACTTCAGGTAACACACACCTTGGGTATGATGCCAAGTTCAGCTGCAGCCCATGTGCTAATGGAGAGCAAGTCTATCTTACCATGACTGTGGAGACTGCAGCAGATCCAGCCTCTTTCTTCTTCTTTTTCTTCTCTTCTGCAAAGCTTAAACTCTCACTGTGGATGTTCTGAGGGAGGATGCCAAAAGATGTCATTAGAAGGTAAGCAGGGAAGAAAGGCCAGCTAAGTAAGGCCAGAGAAGTCTTTGCTCTGACTAGCTAACAGCATTACCAGCTCCATGAGAGAAAGGTTGTGATACAAGAAAGATGGAATTGGGAATCTCAAAATGCAATCTCAAAAAAAGAAGGAAAGAAAAGCTAATTTTGTGACTTACACATTCAAAAATGTGTGCAAGAAGACACAGCTTCCCCAACGTGCCTGTTGTACAGTTCCTGTGGTCCTCACTCACATACCCAATTCCTCTTCAAGCAGCTAAATCCAGTCTTCAGCACTGCAGTCTTTGGCACCCACATCACTTTACACTGTGATGACTGCAGTGTTCTTGACCTTTATTTGCCATTGTGGTTAAAAGCAGTATTAATCTCATCAAAAAAACTCCCACCAAACTAAACCTCAGCTCTTCAAACACTCTTCCTTCCCTGCTCAAGCAGAAATCAGCACGCTCAGTCCCAATGGTGCTGAAATGCCTTATACTATTATTTGACACAGTAAAGCTTGAACTATAAGAAACTCAAGTCATGTCAAGAAGATTAATAATCCCCAAAGGTGCCCGTGCAGTGCAGCTGATACACCACTCAGCATCAGACTGACTGACTGTGAATTTGCTTGTTAATTTAGGCCTTACCTGTACGTAAGTAA
The DNA here is from genome assembly GCA_039877255.1 of Loriculus beryllinus. Lineage (NCBI taxonomy): Eukaryota > Metazoa > Chordata > Aves > Psittaciformes > Psittacidae > Loriculus > Loriculus beryllinus. The sequence goes on from JBCJKH010048661.1 coordinate 12,889, forward strand.
TGAATGAGTAACATTGTGGGGTCAAATGGGAACCTGAGAGCTTCACCTGCAAAGAAGGAAGCAGAGAGATCGTCGGTGTTACTCCTATCTCGAGGCAATGAGCCATTTCCTCCAGCAATTGGCTCACACTCACCAGCTTTTCCAGCCTTCCTGGAATTGTATTTGAGGTGTTGCGGCAAGCTTGGATATACTGCAAGAAAAACATGAGAGAGTTTCTTCTAGGGATGCTGTTCCCATTCTGCAGCCTGTATTTCCAGGCAGGGCTCAAAGCAGCTCACCCAATGGCACAGTGGGGAGGGCAGGATTTGCAAGAACTATCCTCCCCAATGGCTGCTATAACCTATGGCATTCACCTTGTCTCAAACCAGTTTCATTGGCCTGTTCTTGTGGCCCAGTTCCCCCATGTCCAATGCTTCGAACCTTAGATGGGAATGAGAGCCAGGGGCAGGTTTGCTGAGCACTGCAAGAACACTACTAGTGCCCTCAGTGTGGCACACAGCTGTGTGCAGAGGAACCTACAAGATACACTGGGAGGAACCACTCCAAGCCATGCATGGCCAAATTCAGCTGGAGAGAAGCTCTCCTTTATCTCCATCAACACAATTATTGCTGCTCAGAAAGGTCATGAAATTGAGAGCATGAAAGCCAATGGAATAGGGATTCAACTCATGGAAGAGATCAACAGCTCAGTCCTGAGCATAGCTACTGCCAGGGGTCACTCTGAGCTTGCTGCAACAGAAGGGGAAGTTTTTAGATCCCCGCCAGCCCACTGTCAGCACAGCAGCACTCACATGTTTGATGAGGGAGGTGAGAATTGCATATGTCTTGCTGAGGCTTCTCAGCAGCGTGTCCACACAGCTCCCTGCAGGCAGTGCTGTCTGTACCAGCTCGTGATAAACTGTCAGCAGAGTTCCCAGCTGCAGAATTACACCTTTCTCCAGAGCCTGGGTTTGGTTTGATGCTTGAGAAGACTCTTCTAGAAGAAAGAGATGAATACCTTGTGAATGTGTGTCTAGTGAATCCAGTTATGCAGATGGGAGGCACAAAAGACCACCTTTGTGTTTGAGGCACAAAGGACCACCTTTGTGTTTGGTGCACAAAGTGCCAGTGTGGAACAGGAAAAGTAATCACTTGAGGGACTTTATGACAACACTGCCTTACATTGTTCATGTGGAACCAGCTCAAGGGAAAGTTTAACCTGCCCTCAGATGATGCTACCTTAAAATTTCCACATCTTTTTGCTCTCTATCTTCATCTGTTTTTAACAGAGGTGTAACGTTAAGAAGAGAAACATTTGTATTACCTGATGTGTCTGATCCCAGACTGGTGAGTTTCTTGATAAGCCAATCCACCTCTTCAAGGACTTTATCTGCCTGACCCAGAACCAGCAGCTAAACACAGGAACACCAATAACAAACCAGGTTTTTAGAGGAGTTTGGCACAACAAGCATCTACAAACCACTTGTAGCAGAGCAGCCTTGGACACTACGGGTTGTTCCATACACACTGTTTTCACTCACACAGACAGTAGGGGCTGCAGTCTTGGCATTCACTATGGCAAAGTGGGACCGACTCTCCAGTTCTATGTCCTGGTTGGAGAAGAGAAAACAAATTCTGGTGAGTAAAGCTTTAGTTGCTGTCACACAGTTTGCACCAGAGATGCACTCAATTCTGCCCTGACAGCACTGAGTGATGAGGAGTTAGGCTGCTTCTGCATCATACCTGATCTATGTCTCCCAGGCAGGCGTGGATGTCCTGTGCAAGCTCACGCAGCAGACCGACAGGACTCTTGTACTGAACATGGAGGCTGAAGAGCAGAGACAGCAAACCCTTGCAGCAAGAGATATCCTCTGTGGGGAAGGGAACACAGCCCATTACCAGGTGCAGAGCTCCCCTAGCTATTTAGGAACATCAGACATCCCGTGAGGGAATGCCTTGGATTCAGTGTGAATTTAACAGCCTGCATTCCCAGAAACAACACTCAGGAGGTGAAAATCCCATCAAAACACCATAGCTACAAAAGCACAGTTTACAACATTGGGCATCCCATATAACACTGCAAGGGGAATTATGGCACGCTGGAACCCTCAGCTCATAGAAAAATGATGAACAGAAGCACAATACAAACTCTGGCAAGAGTAGCATCTTTCCAGAGCATAAATCTGTTGATTTGAGCAACAGAAGTGCTAAATAACAAGAGAGAAAATTCAAGAAAGTGGCTTCTCTTTCTTTAGCAACACTATTTACAGAGATTATAGAGTTTCTTCCTCAATACTTGTGCTAATAACCACAGTGTCATGGCATTCTGTCACAGAATGAGACCTGAATGTGTCTGTAACAAAGAGGTAAAAACAGGACAGACAACAGCAGAGCATCTAAGGGTCTAATATCTGACACATCACATCTAAACATGCTCCCCCAGGCTTACTTACCAAGAGCATTTTCTTTGCAAACTTTGACTGTCCAAGTCAGGAACTGAAGGAACTGCAGAAGGGGAGAAAACAGATCATGGCTTTGAAACAGAATTCAATGCACAAAACTAATACTACTACTACTAATACTAAAGCAAAACAATGAATCACAGCAAATGAAGATGAGAAGAGACTCCTCCTGGCAGAAAGGCACCGAGCCATCCCCTATGAAGTTCCACAAGGGATACTTAACCTGCTAACAAGTGAAAAGCTGAGATCTAGGACAGGGGAATGGCTATACGTTCCCTTGGACAGAGTAACGGCTCCATTTAATTTAAGGTAAATGATGACTCCGGACTTTTGGCACACTTTTAGTGCAGTTCCTATCTGGTAAAATTGGGGCACATTTAGAAAATGCCTCCTTGCATGGAAGGCTTGAGGCACCCAGCCAATTTGGATTCATCACAAGTCTGATGGCCTTGTTTGCCTCTATTCCCACGCGGAAGCTGTGCCAATGCCAGGCTCTGTTAGCAGTCCCTACTCAAGCAAACATGTCATTCAGACTCCAGGAGTCCAGAAACAGAATCAGAATGTGCAGGAGTGGGATGGGAAAACAAAGTGTTCTTAATTGTGCAGGTGTGTGGCAGGAAAATCATAGGATCCCAGACTGGTTTGGGTTGGAAGGGACCTTAAAGCTCATCCAGTTCCAACCCCTTGCCACGGACAGGGACCCTTCCGCTGGAGCAGCTTGCTCCAAGCCCCTGTGTCCAACCTGGCCTTGAACACTGCCAGGGATGGGGCAGCCAC
>JBCJKH010048661.1:22275-35030 GCA_039877255.1 Loriculus beryllinus
GTCCCTGCCCATGGGAGCCACACATTGGGCACCTCTGCTGGGTGTCCCTCTAAATTAGTCTCTATGTTCAGACTGTCATGGGAAAGCTGGAATTAGTCAGCATGAACTCTATGGATGATTAAAGGGAAGAAAATTACTTGTCTCAAAAGAAAGCACAGCCTGTCCAATGGACTGAGGAAATGTGATCGTCTTGTTGCCATGAGCAACACTGTTGGGGGATGAGTTAATCCTCCCAGATCCTACATGGACTTGGGTACTCTCCCGATGGGAGGACAGCAATAATAATTACTCTGTCAGCATACATCCTTGGGGAAGTATGGGAGGGTAACTGCCATGCACTGCTAAGGAACAGGCACAAAGCACTTCTCTGGGCTCATACTTCTCACAGCACTTCAAAACCAAAGGGTTGGAAACGACTGCAAGAGATCCTTTCTCTACCATCCTGTGAGAGGATATGAACCAGTCTCCAGACATTTCCCCAGTCTGCTCTCTCAACATAGCAGGGATCTGAACACCTCCTTAGAGAAGTGTCACACACTTCAACATGTTTCCAGTCTGAGGGAGAACTATTTTCCCAATATTTAACCTGAACTGTTTGCTATAGTAGTTGCAGTGCAGAATTCTTAGTCTCTACAGCCACAGCACACAGCATTACTTCACCTGGGACAAGAGTGTTTCCATTATAGAGCTGGCCAGCTGGGAGTTCCTGCGAAGGACGTCATAGAAACCCTGGAGACAGGAAGGAAGGACAAGTTGGCTTTACATGACAAAGAAAATGGACCAGATATAACCCAACGATAAGTCGGTGTCACAAGACACCAGTGACCATTTGGCACTGCAAGAACTGTGAGGAAGTAACAATGTGCTCAGTGTAAAACCCCATACCTGGCAAAGCAAAGGCACCACAGAAAGAAGGTATGAATCAGAAAGAGTATGAACTTCCTCACAGGGGCCCTCCTACAAGCTGTATCTCCCTAGCAGCGGTGGCAACAAGCCCAGAGTGACTTTCACTGCTATTTAACACTAGCACAAGATCCAACTTCAAACTGTGAAATCCTGCTTCAAAGGCAAAACAAGCCAGTGGGGAAACTGTAGGAGGCAAAAAAAATCCTTCAGACTGAGAGAACTCGGTGGTGGATAAAGCAAGCACAAGTCTTACAGCAAGTGACGAATACACCCAAAACCTGCAGCTCACCAAAGGTCAGTCCAACCAAGTAAAGAAAGAAACTAAATCTTTTTGACCTGAATAGGTTTTTTCTCAGGATGGTACCCCATGGTTATCTCAAGCGCCAAGATACACATCCCAAACGGCTCTTTATATTAGGCCACTTGTCACAAGAAATGTAAAGGACAGACAAGCCTCTATAGAGGCTTGCAAAAGGAAGAGGAGAAAAGACTGATCCCTGCTGCAGTCTTTAAGGAAGTTGCCACACATTCTCCAATCAGGGTTTTCTTTGGAGCTCATCATTAACTCACAGCAACTCTGTGTCTATCTGATGCCTGTTACAACACTCCTCCTCACTGGCCATCAAACATGCTTCCCATTTCCTAGGCCACACTACAGAAAGAGACGTTGATGCACTTTTCCTCTTAAGCAGTGCAGGAGATGAGGAAGATACATCACTGTGTCTTTGGGATTATAGTGATCCAAAATAAAAAGAAGCAAGACTGGAAAAATAAATATAGTCCCTGGTACATGTGTCCCATGAAGAACATAACCGAGATGGTAGGCTGTTTTCCACAATAATGTGATCATTACTTACCTGGGGCTACACTAGAACCAGACTACAGAAGAGGCAGTGGCTGTTTAAAAGGAGATTGAAGGAACCACGCTTACCTCGTATAACATGAGCCGAACATCCGCCTGCTGGCTCAGACACCGCCTCAGGCTGCCCAGGATTTCAAGGCAGAAGGCCTCATTAGCTGCAGAATTATAGCAGGCATGAACATCTGCCTGGACCTGGGAGGCGATATTAGTCACGTTATAGTGGTTACAGTTCTCAAATTATCACAACACACAAGCAAGGTGATAAGGGGCCTGGCCCCTAAACAATCACTGAAACAGGCCTTAGTGTGCTGCCAGGCTCTTTATCATCGTCACGGAGCAGTGTGAATGCTCCCTAGAACACTGGTGCTGTAAGAGAGAATGAGAAGCAACACCCTTAGGCCAGCTTCTCATTGCATTTCCTAAACCTCTCCTTCCAGGACTAATCCTTATGAAGTTTTATTTCCATTTTTGGGAAACACTCTACTCTTGAACTGTTTCAAACAGGGACTCTTCATCAGGGAGTGTAGTGACTGGACAAGGGGGAATGGGTTCAAACTTAAACAGGGGATGTTCAAGTTAGATATAAGGAAGAAGTTCTTCCCTCTGAGAGTAGCTAGGCCCTGGCACAGGGTGCCCAGAGAAGTGGTAAATGCTCCATCCCTGGCAGTGTTCAGGGCCAGGTTGGACAGAGCCTTGGGCAACATGGTCTAATTGGAGGTGTCCCTGCCAATGGCAGGGGGCTTGGAACTGGATGATCTTAAGGTCCTGTCCAACCCTAACTATTCTATGATTCTATGGTATTAGACATGAGACTGCCTCATCTGCCCACCCCAGGGACTGCAGAACAGCACTTACCTGAGTGGCACCAAAGGCCTGGCTGCACTGGGAAGAGGCCAGGCTGCCCAGGATCTTAAAGTTTCTTAACAGGAACAAAAAGCCAGCAACTGCAGCTTTCCGAGCATCAAGCTGCCTGTGAGGCAGGAGAAAAAAGAGAAGCATAAGGAAAAACTGAAGCAAGAAGATCAGAGGTAAATACAAGACCAACTCAGCAACAAAAAAAGAGTCCACAAATAAGGAGTGACTGGGCCCAATGGAACTCTATTTCCCAAGAAGGCAGAACAGTCCCAAGGAGTTGAGAGCTTGGCACTTTGCTGAAAACTCCTTTGCTCTATACTCTCACAACATTCAAGTTCCTTTCTGTCTTAGCAGACAGACAGACCAAAGCATTAAATATTCCCTAAAAACTGGAATGGGAAAGTCTCAGAGCTGGAAAATTGCTCACAAAAAGCTGATGTTTTGCTTTGCTCATGGAAACTCTGGGTCTTTCCCAAGAGCAAGTCCCTTGCCTTGAATAATAATCTTAAATTACAAATTCACTGCCCAATAAAATCCAGTTTATGATCACAGCATTACGAAGACAGCAGGATGGTTTGGACAAAGCATTACCAAGACAACAAGCCTGCTTCTCTACCACCCGGTAAAGGACCAGAGGGAAAGCGGTAGGTCAGCATTCGAGACTCTCCCTAGCATCTAGATGTACTCAGCAATGTAGACATATGTTGGAACTGGCTTTAGTTTTGCCTACTTATTTGGCCTTCCCAACACCTTTCTGAATTCCCAAAGCCCAGTTAGCTGGGGTTTGGGATTGTGTCTCAGTTTGGTAAGCTGCGACTGTATTCAGTGCTAGGTTAAAGGGTTAGGAGATGTCACCATCCAGTTATGGGTTAGGAGGTGTCACCATCCAGTTATGGGAAAAACGTAGTAAGAAGAGACTCATCCAAACCAAACAAAACATACTTCCACTCCAAAACCATAGCTGAGTTGTGCAAATCTTTTCAATGAATCCCTTCCCAGCTTACCTGGAAAAGATAGCTTTCTGGAGAACAAGTATCAGGGAGTCCCTCACTGACATGCTGACTTTGAGCAGAGGCTGGAAAGGAAAATAGATTTTGGAGAGAAAAGCACTAAGGCATGCCAAGCCCTTGGGGCATATGAGCTCATCTTCCTCAGGCCCATCTGGCCCTGTGTTTCCAATACTGTCATCAGTACGGTAGGAAAACCAAACCATTTTAAGCCAATATAAAATTAAACCCAGAGAGCTGTAGCAGTGAGACACCTCACAGGTTAGTGAGGACACAGTGCAAGGGTTTGGGAAAAGAACAGTTATCCCCAGATTGGACAAAGCAGGTAAAAATTTAATACCAGGGCACTATCTCAGCCCAGACAAAGAGAAACACTGACATAGAGCCTGGAAGGAGAAAAATCAACATGACAGCTCCAGCTGTTCAGTTAAACACTGTATGCTTAGTTTTGTACAGTGTGCAGCATCTGGGCATCTTCTATATGAAAGGTCAGCACAGAGCAGCTTTGGTACCATGCCAGACCACACCATATGCTTTTTGTTAGAGGGCACATGCAAATCCATGCTTGAAGAACAGTTCCATGCTACACCAAACAACCTACAGCAGAGCATGAAGGTTTATTTTACAAGGAGGTTTAACAGATCATGCATATAATTGTGGCCTAGTGCTGTCATTGGAACTAAACTAGCAAGGATATTCATGAAGAAATGCAAAGCTCTACCTGTACTGCCCGGAGGAGCCCTTGCACTGTGTCAATGGGCAGAAAGGACAAATTGTCAAAGGTCTCTGTGACTTTGGAGGATGAAGACTGAAGCACAAGAGGAGCAGACACAACAATACTGGACAGCAAGTCTGAAAAACAAAAGGACAAACAGGGTGAGAAAATGGGTAAGAAAAGTCTGAACAAAAGATGTCTACAGAGCTAACAATTACAGAATAATCAAAGCCCTTCCATCATACAGAGGTCAGGACAGGATAAGCATTGAAAATCTGAGCTCTGCTGCAGTCACACGGTGTAAAATGCTTACAACCCAACTGAAGGCCCTCATCCCACCAGAGGGCACTGAGGTATAAGAGAAAAGGCTGCAGCAGAGGCATTTTGGCAGTCCCAGTGACTCCCAAGCACCTGCCCAAGGAGGAGGAGGAAGGCAAGGCTAAGGAACATGGAACAAATTGCTGACTGATGGATCCCAACTTTCTGTGCATCAGCTGTGCCATGGCAACTGCCTGCAAACATATACTTTACCTGTGGTGAATACACGGTAATCTGATGCAGCTGACACCTTAGTAAGAGGGAAAGGAACAAGCGATTTTTTTGGCTTCAGGTCACTTCAGCAGGAATTCAGAAAGCCAACTGTATGCTGGGCTGCATCCAAAAAAGCATGGCCAGGAGGTCAAGGGCAGGGATTTTTCCCCTCTGCTCTGGTGACACCCCACCTGGAGCACTGCATTCAGCTCTGGAGTCCTCAGCACTGGAAAGGCATTGGCCTACCAGAGCAGGTCCAGAGGAAGACCACAGAAATGACCAGAGGATGTAGCACCTCTCCTAAGAAGAAAAGCTGAGAGAGCTGGGGTTGTTCAGCCTGGAGAAGACTCTGAGGAGACCTTATTGCAGCCTTAAAACACTTAAGGGGGGGTTATAAGAAAGATGGGAATAAAGTTTTTAGTAAGGCCTGTTGCAATAAGACAAGGGGTGATGGTTTTAAACTAAAAGAACATAGATCTAGACTAGATATAAGGAAGAGAGTTTTTACAGTGTGAGTGGTAAAATACTGGCACAGGTTGCTCAGAGAGGTGGGAGGTGCCCTACCCCTGGAACACTCAAGGTCAGGTTAGACAGGGCTCTGAGCAACCTGATCTAGTGGAAGATGCCCCTTCACATTGCAGGGGGATAGGACTTCATGATCTTTAAAGGTCCCTCCCAACCAAAAGTATTCTGTGAATCTATAACTTGCTTCAAGAAGCTATGTTCTGAGTGTCCACAGGGCAGGACACATTTCTCTCTCTTTCCTGTTACCTATGAAGTGGCTGACAGGAGACCCTGCTTTTGTGAGGACTCTGTTCAGGACCTGCTCAAGAATATCACTTCTGATGGGCTCATGAACCTGAAATGAGAAAGACCAACAAATAAAAACGATGCCTCGCAGCACAGGCATCATGCAGCACAAAGCAAATCCAGATCTGACAGGTAAGCTGGGACTGGCTGCCTGAAGTCCCCTTTCAGCTAAATGCACACAGGTTGATTCAGATTCCATCCCAGGCCAAGCAGAACCAGCACATCAGAGGCACACACTTGAAAAATACTGGGTGACAGCAGTGGTGGGATGCAAATTTACTGCTTCAGTGGAGATGTTGGTTTCAATGCCACCCCTGACAGATCTCCTTTGTCTCTCTGTATTTCTCTGCCTTCTTTGCAGTTTCTTGGAAAGTATAATAGGGATTACACAAGTATCATGGTAGCTGAAACAGATTAGGATTAGGTCTTCATGAGGATGATCTCTTTCAGCTGGACAGGGGCAAACAGAAGACTAATCTGGCACTGTTTGTAAAACACTCCTGACGGATACAGCAGGCAGAGTTCTGACACCATTTACCAACAGAGCTCTCTCCCCCACCAAAAAAAACCTTCTCCAAAACACACAGTACCTTAAATGTTTCCAGCAGGATGCTTGCTCCCAGTCTGCAAGCCTGCTGAGCTGGCATTTTTGAAAGGCCATAACTGGCATCAGCAGCTTTTCCTCCAAAAGGCTTTTTTGGTTCATATGATTCCATTAGGCTGAAGCCAAGATCCACCAGGCCCTGTGTAACATGGTCCCAGCCAAAGGCACTAAGGAAAGCATTAAGCAGACCAGGAAAGAAACAACTTAGTCATGGAAAAGGTTTAGATTAGAGCAGTTTAAAGTAAAAATTTCTACAGTCATTCCAGGGTCCAAAGCAGCAATGGGAGATTCTTGATCACACCAGGGAATATCCCTCACAAGCCCATGACTGTCTCTAGGCTGAGGGACAGGCATTCAGCACAACACATCTTGCAGTATAGACTTCCCTTCCAAAGGTTTCCTCACTGTGGGGAACGATGTGCACTCAGGTCTGATCTGAACGTGACAGTAGGCTACAGCTGGGATGCACAAATATCCTACTGATCCTGAGATCTTCAAGTCAGAGAGGAAGAGAAAAGAGGAATGCCTCTCATCAAATGGAAGGAGAGCTGCTGACAGATCAGAGCTATCCTCCCACAGGATGTTTAAAGGACTAACCATGTGGGGGAAGAAAACAGTGGACCTATCACTCATTCCTTGATCAGAACACAAACTTCAGCCAGCAGCATGACTCATACCATCAGCTGCTTCACCAGTAAGAAGCAGATAGAGGATCCTGATCAGTTTAGTTGTTTGTATCACCAGATGCTGGGATTGGAGGGGGGGGGGGGCAGATTTATACAGCTGCATTTTATTGCCTTTTTTTTAGGTCACCAATATAAAACTGGGATAAAAATTTTGGACACTGTTCCCTGGCCAGCAGTATTTAGCATCCCAGACCATTTCCCTTCAAAAGCCCACTTAGTGCTCTGCAGCATGTGGCAACAACTCACCTGTTTTCCACCACTTCAAGAATGACAGCAGTTACATCATATTGTTGAGGAAACAAATCCTGCAGAAACTTGGAGGCCTGAAGGAACTGCAGGTCCTTGCAGCTTCTTGTGATTGATGTTTTCAAGAAATCAAATATCTGGAACATAAAATCACTGAGTGAGAGGAAATGATCTTTGAAATGAGACCTGTATAGTCTTGGGTATGTTCCAGTAGGAGCACCAGCCAGAGCACAAGTTCCAGTAGAGCCTGCCAAAAGTCTGAACTCACTTCTGTCTCAGGACAAATACACCAACCTCATTAAGTGCCTCAAGGAGGGCAACTTGCTGCCAGATGCTCTTCAGGTGGCCACCACAGAGCCAAAGCATTACAAAAAGAAGACATTGCTTTTCTTCTCATCCTGCAACAGCAACCCCCAGGAATCACAGCTCTGGAAAATCCTGATATTGCTCTGGGGTCTTTTATAGTCTTCAGTAAACTACAGGGTACCAATGACCTGTCCACAAGCATCCTGAAACCATTTTAAGACTAGTTCTGACAGGACTGTGACCTAACCATGCTTCTTTTCCTTTCCAAGAAATGCAGTGTACGTCCCCATGGAAGTTCTCTGCGAGCTGATCACCCACATACCTGCTCTTGCTGTCTGTGTTTTACTGCAATCGACAGCAAAAGAGCCACGCTGAAGGGACACAGGGCTCTAGCAGGGTCCTTCTGCTGCTCAGTCTAGAAAATGGCAAGTAACAGTCAGTTATCTTCAACTGCAGCATCCAACAAGCTCAGGAAAGCTGTAAGGCACATGCTTTCAAACATATCACAGCACTTTTACAAGTGAACATGACTGCAAACACAAAAGCTGTTAAATCCTTTGTACAGATAACCAGTTAAGTTTAAAACCCCTGCTTCAGCATCTTCAGCAGCAGAGCCTGCTCCATCTGTGTCCTACCTTTAGATGTTTGATTAGTTCCTCACCAAGGTCCTGATCCAGGTTGATAACAGAAACAATATGGAGAATAACAGTGCCTTCCACGTGGCGGAGTTGGTCCAGGGGCATTGTGGCTACCTCAAGGTCCCCTGATCTGTAAGTTTCAAAACCAAGCCATCCAAAGCCATGAATCATTTCTTATGCATCAAGGAGGATGTACTTGTATAAGGTTTAACAACTTGAATTCAGGGAACCCTGGCCAGGACCAAGGTGACTACAATTAGAATCATAGAGTAAACTAGGCTGGAGAAGACCTTCAAGATCATCAAGCCCAACATCAAGTCCAGCACTGCCAGGGCCACCACTAAACCATGTCACTAAGGGTTTCATCTAAACGGCTTTTGAACTTCCCTGGGCTGCCTGTTTCAATGCTTGACCACACTTTTGGTGGCTATTTTCCTAACATCCAGTACAAAGCTCCCACGGTAGAGCTTGAGGCCATTTTCTCTTGTCATATTGCTTGTTACTCAGGAGAAAAGACCAGCCACCTCCTATACCTTTACCCAGGTAGTAAGAAAAGGGGATGACAGAGAAAGAACTTACTGAGGAACCTTCTGTTCTTCCTTTTGTCTCTTATCCAACTGATTGAAAAAACTGATGATTCCTTCTAAAACAGTCTTCTTACTGCCCTGCAAGGGAGGACATCACATTGAGCCACTACAGGGCTTGTATCCATCAATTACAAATGTCATGGTATCCTTCTTTCCCCTTCATCAATCCGAGGTGGGCAGGGCTCCCATACAGGTTGTTTCCAAATGAAGCTATTCTGGTTTAGTTTCTATATTTCTTTTGACTCTTTATTAAAGAGTTGGAAGAAGCTGAATCTTTCAGATGTTCTCAGGGTTTCTTTAAGTTGTTACTAATTAGAAAGGATCCTTTATGTTATAATTAATTGGGAAGGCTTTATGTTATAATCAATTGAGAAGGCTTTCAAACTCCTAGCCTTCAATCTATATATATACATGTATATTTGGCCAGTGGACCTGAAACCAGGTGGAAACCAGGAAAACCTCTTAAAACACAGATATCATTTGTCTTTGACAGGATCACTTTTGGAATTGACTCGGTCACAAATGAAGCCCAAGAGCCAGATCACCCTGTCAAAGGGCAGAGATACTCTTGGCAGTCTCTGCTTGCAGGAAGAACCCAGGGAATGACATGTTTACAGCTCAAGTCAAAGTACAGTCCAGAAGACAGTTATACTGCATGAGCTATTATTATAGTGTGCACACCACAGTGAGGAAAACCACACTTAAAGACACTGAGAAAAACCTGTCCTCCCTGCTGTCTGCCAGATCTGTGTTCACCCCTTATTTCCCAAAGGTTTTCTTCCTTCCCACAATGAATATAGATTGCATGCATCTCTGAGTAGTCAGCTTCTTCAGGTAAGAGGGAGCTGAAGAAATAAACCTACTGATGTCCTGCTGTGTCCTGCTCCCCACAGCACAGTTTGGAACAATCAGAATTCCTGCCAAAATCCAGCCTACAGCTTAGTCTGTACAGCTATTTTTCTCATGGTACATACTTAGGAGGGGGCTCACGTGAGCTCTTACCTTTGCAGAAAGCAGCAGCAGCTGATAGACCAGAGGGGGAATTTCCTGCAGGTCTAATTTGGAGAACATCCTGAGGACCTTTTCTACCACAAACTGCAGCTCCTCTCCCGACAGTGGAATATCCCTGTTGAATCAAAGATGCAGCCTAATCATTTCCACTGATTTCCTTCAGAATCCCACAGCAGATTCAGCCCATAACTAAACAAAAGCTTCTAATATACAGACAGGCAGCAAGTGTTCCCAAAGTCCTCACCAGAAGCAGTTGCCAAAGATTCCTCAAATCCCTACCTCTGTTCCAGGATACCCTTCTTTCTGTGCTTAGATCTCCTCCACATGATGCTCATTAACGCATTATTAACTTGCCAAGGCTCGCTCACACATGGAATAGAAACAATGATGCCATGCCCAGTCTTGGGGCCATGCCTTCCCAAAGCTGTGTTTTGTGCTCAAATAGATCCAACATGGATGTTCATTGACCAACCACTCATGTGGCTGTGCCTGGTATGGTCAGACCTATTTGTACGTGGCCCCAAACTACACGTGAAATAGGGCACAGACACGACAACAGCACATAGAAGTGTTGATGCTGAAGGGAAAAGAATTACCTGAACATGTTGGCAAGATGTATCACACTCTGAGGATCCCACCTGGTACAACAAAACTATGTCAGAAAATGGAGAGCAAGCAGAATTACAACTTAGCCCTTCCCTCCTCATACCCAATTACTCAATGTCACCATTTCCCTGCTATTTTCTTATATGAAGTTTAGAAGCCAGGTTTCCACCAGAAATCACCACCACCACCCAGACTGGTAGTGGTTCTGAGCTGCCCCAACCCCCACAGTAACAAATACCAAGAGAGGAATGAAAACAAGCACTTCCCAAGACCAGTTCATGCGACACTATTACAAGATCTGGGAGCAGGGTGTTCCCTTGCTATCTCAGCCAGAGAAGACACTGTCAGTGAGGGCACAGATTCAAGGATGATAGAACAGGACACAGGTGGTGACATCCCCATCTCATGATGATGCCTTTTCCAAAGCACAACATGAAGCTGTTTAGCCATGTAACTAAGAGCTAGCAGGGATGTACGTACTTGCTGGAGCAGAGGGTATTTATCAGCTGTTTCTTAAACTCTTCCCCATTCAGTTCACCTGAAAAAACAAAAGTCTTTGAGGAGCTGATTCCACAGGAAGGGAGGACAGGCTGTCGAGAAGGAACTGAGAGGGATCACCTTTTCCATAAGCCAGGCTCTCCTTCGAACTGGCCAGTGCAGTGAGAACAGTGGAAAATAGCTCCAAGGACTTCCCATTAGACAGGCTGCCACCTTTGATAACATCCACAAACAGGGTGGCAAGTTCAGCCAAGGCAGAGCCTGGCAGCTGGCGAGCCTGGGAGAACATACAAGGTTTGAAAAGCCTGAGGCGCTGCACCGAAATCCACATATACATCCAAACCATCGCCAAAAATCAGCAAAGGACAACATTCCTACTGGGAAATGTTCCCCTGAAAGGGGAATTCAGCCCTGAAATCTCTATTCTGTGTAGAACAGAGCATCAAGATGACACAAATATAGGTTTGGCGTTTCAAGTCTAAATTAAAGAAAATCACATTTACATACACAGCAAATTCCAACACCAGTTAACTTAGTCCAGGGTGGGTCCATGGAAAGGACACAACTCATCTTCCTCAGTGGCTGAGTGAAGTATCTCAATCAACATACAAAGTGACACCCAGGAAAGCCAAAGGAATCGCTACCTCCAGCATGAGCAGTCCGATGATTTCAGACACCTTGGCCAGATGCAGGTCTCCTGACTCCACCAGTGGGATGCAGTGCTTGTAAACCTGAAGCCTCCTGAGAACACCACTCTGCTGGGAACAGGGGGAGCCTTATAAGGAGGAAATAAAGAAAACAAAGAATAGACAAAAAGTTATGCAAGTAACAACATGTTGCTAAACAACAGGAAATTAGCAGGCCTGAACTATCACCTGACTGCAACTCCCTGCTTTACCTATCTGAAACAACAGATAAATAAAACAGAGCACAGGAAATGAGAATCTCTTGGATAAAGCAGCTGAAGCACTCAACCCTGCTATCACACCCTGTGCTTCACTCAACCTGCTGCCAGCAATCAGGAAGTGTCAAAATGCTGAGAAGAATCAGGTTGGCAATTAAGCCTCAGCTGGCTCAGCTCTACTCCAAGGTGCCTGTGTTGTCCTAAGTGGATTTGTGCCCAGCGTGTAACAAATCCACATGCTCAGGAGATGTGTTTAGTGAGACCTGGGCAGGCTGTTGCACAAGTCATGCACATCAACAGCAAGTTTCATGGCTCTTTTATACACAAAAATCATAGATTGCATGCTGACTGGTTATCAGTTAACATATGACTACATATTCATTCATATAACTGCATGCTCAGAGGAAGGGTCTTCACCTGGGTCAAGGTCTTTTTGATCTGTGGGTGTGATTATTAGTACAATAATAAAGGCAGTTCACTTCAGAATGAATCAAACTTCAGAATCAAACTTCAGTTTGACTGCCAAATTGGTTAATTGGACAGTCACTTTGCCAAGATGGAAATAACATCCTCAATCCCAGGTGTTCTCCTTTGGTGTTTTAAACAGAACCAGGTCCTGGTTTTACTCATTAATTCCTTATTGTTAATGAACAGGTTCAAGATCCTAATACGTACAGTAACTATGACTACCAACAGCCAGTGTAAAATATATCACCTAAGGGCTGGCAAAAGTGAAGCTCACTTACAACAGCCTCATTAATGTGTCAGTCCAGTCTCCTATTCCCCTGTACCTATTGTTGGATGTCACGTTTCCCTGAGGCAGCCCTGACCAGCTGATTTTCATAGAATCACAGGATGGGTTGGGTTGGAAGGGACCTTAAGATCATCAGTTCCAACCCCTGCCAGGGGTAGGGACCCCTTCCACTGGAGCAGCTTGCTCCAAGCCCCTGTGTCCAACCTGGCCTTGAACACTGCCAGGGATG
>JBCJKH010048662.1:5320-45519 GCA_039877255.1 Loriculus beryllinus
CATCCCAGTATCAGAACCCCTCGTGTGCCACGATGCCCACCAAAGGGCACGTCGGGTAGCCCCTGATCGGCGGGGCAACCTAGTGGCCCGCGCCGAGGAGCGGTTCTGCTCCGTGGGGACCGCGGCAGAGGACACGCGTCAGCAGGGCGAGATGGTCTCTTAATACCCCCGACCACCCAACCCTCGAGGCGGGTGCTGCCAGTAATGTACCGGCCGCGGAGCCGCGGACGCGCCCCTTCCCGAGCAGGGAGGGATGCTGCTTTCCCGGCGAAGGGGTCTCCTAGCTCCTGCCCCACACAAAGGCACAGCGGGGAGGTGAGCCGGGCCCCACGTAGCCTCCCCCTTCCCGGCTGTCCCAGCTCCGGGCAGGGCCCGGCGGGACAGCGAGAAGCTCTGCAGACAGGTAGCTCCCTGCTAAAATGGAGGGAGGGGAGAAACACGGCGCCCTCCGGAGAAACTTACCGGAGGAAACCGACGAGCCGGACAGACTGGAGTTACTGGATGCTGCCATGGTCCCTCCTCGCCCCTTAGCTGCGAGCCCCGCGTCGGCCGCCGCTGCTGTCCGGCCGCCGCTGCCGCCAGCCCATCGCAAAGTGCCGGAGCTGCTCCGCGCCGAGCCGAGCCGAGCCGCCGCTGCAGCCCGCGCTGGGCTCCCCGCGCCGCCGGGAAGCGGGTGGCGGCTGCGCCCCGCCGAGGCGCTCCCGGCCGCTCTCCGGGGCTGGGCGAAGCCTCTCGGCAGGTCAGGAAAACGACCCCGAGGCGCTCCCACTGCCTCTGTGCGCCCGGCGAGCGGAGCTCACCTTGTGACGGGGCAGGGAGAGCCGCCCTGCCAGCGCCTTCCCTCGCCTCCTCCCTTCCCTTCCGTCCCTTCCCCGCCTCCTCGCGGGCAGCGCTGACAGCCCGCCGGGGAGACCCGCTGCCGCCGCCCGCCGCCCGCCGCAGCTCCCCTCACGCACACAAAGGAAGCGGCGGCGCTGCCGGCCGGGCTGCCGGCCCCGGCTCAGCGGGCAGGGTGGGTCCCGCTCGGGCGAGCCCTGCCAAGCCCCTTTCCGGCCGCCGCCGCCTGACACGGGGCTGGCGGCGAGCGCGGCTCCTGCCATGAACCGGCGCCCGTCCCGGCGGGGTGGCAGCGCCTGTTGAGCGCCTCGTCCCGGAGCCCCCCTCGGCGGTGCCGCAGTGTGGGCTCCGTGCTCGGCTGCGCTCCCGCTCCCCGGCCACTCCTGCAACACCCCCACCTCTACCTCGGAGACCCCTGGTACCGCTCAGCTACGGCTGGAGCGGGGCCGCACACATGGAGCAGGGCTTCGCCCCTCGCTGCCCTTTGTCCGTCTCCTTCCCCTAGAGGGTTTCCCTCCTTTCTCGCGGGTCTCCTCTTCCACCTAAGACGTTCCCACCTTCACTTTTCTGCCCTTTATTTTTTCTCCTCCCTCCTTCCTGGTTTTTTACAAAACCAGGCCAACACCAGCCCCCCGCCAGGTGCTCTGCGGGGTCCCGGTCCGGCCATAGGTAGGTTCAACCCAGCTACCCCCTTCCGCAGTAGCCCGCGGCCTGGCTGCTCTGGGGGAATTGGGAGAGAACCCTCCGGGCAGGCTGCCAGCTTGCAGAGGGGATTTGTGACAGCCTGGGCCACTGCCCCGTGTCGTAATGGGCAAGTGGGAAAAGAGGAAAAGCTGAGAAAGCATCACTTGGAGGCTTCCTCCTGTTGACTGTCCTTCGTCCTTCTTTCGCACTGCTTTATCACCAGCCACAGCCTCCATCGCGTTTTGTACAATGAGGCTGCAGGAAGGTGGTCAGCTGCCATACGGTTTGTCAAAAGCCGAGTGGCAAAGTCTTGCTGGCACAGGAGCTGTATGAAGCTTACAAACCGTTTTTCTTGATCATTTATGAAAGCCTTCCACGTTTCATAACAGTCTGTAACACAAAGTTACTTCGGGATGAGCGAGGAAGCATATTAAAGTTTCTTTGGCAGATGAAGCCTTACCCACCCAGCTCCAGCTCGAAGGAGCATGCCACCCGCCTGCCCTCCCTGTAACCCGCACTCGGCCGCTTCTCTTGCTCCCAGAGCCAAAATACAGCCCGGGTTTCCCAGACCCTGCAGTCGATTCCCATGTTTTCCTTTAGAAAACAGGTACAGGGACCCCCTCTAGCGGCAGAGACATCATCGGCAGCGATCTGTGCAGCGCGTCCCGCACGCCCTTGGGATTGATTCCCGCATGGAGCTTCCGGGACGCGGCTTTCCCAGGCTTTGTTTTGTAATGACGGCTTGCTCCACATGAGCAGGAACGAGATTTAAGCCAAGCTTTAGCATTAACTCTCATTAATCTCTAGATTGCCACTTGACGGATGTAAAAAACAGGACTGTCACTGCTTTTTGGTCTTTGGCCACATACATTGTGTCACGTTTTAAATGCTGAGGACAAAATGAGAAAGGCAGAAAGGTGTTTTATCTTCTGGATTAGCTCATAAAACCAGGCTGATACACAGGATGTAGGAAAATACTGCAGTAATATTGGTAAATATCAAGATTGCTCTAGTAAATTGTCCACTTGCAGAGTACATGATTTTTTGAAGTGGTATTTGGTCATCTCCTACATGTTGGGTTTTTTTCTGCTCCTTCTGCTATATCTTATCTAGCTATAACTTTCTTTGCCTCCTTGTGGTCCATGTCTTCATTTCTCTACCCAGAATCAAGCACTGTTTTGCCCTCATGTCTCTCCATCAATTGCTGGAAACCTGTCTCGTAGGATCAGTGAAATACGGTGGTGTCAACAACCCTGGCAGAATCTGCAGGGAAAGGGGTAACCTGGAAGAAAGAAAACCCCCTCACTCTGCTAAGACTTTGCAGACAGAAAAGAATTTTAATAATTAATTTTAAATTATCTTTCCAGCCATAAATCTGGATAAAGCAAGAGAGGAATTTCTTCAAAGAATGACTATTCCAGGTATTCCAATAATTGCAAATGGAGTGTTTTCTGTCTATAGTGAGTGAGTCTGGACATGTCTGATGATGAACATGTATACCTTTGATGGACAAGCAACTGTTGATAATCTTTATGATAACAGCAGGTATGAGGTTGTGTAATCTCAATTTCCACAACATTGAAAGGTAAATTAATGAAGTTAAATGAACTATATTATATAATTATATATTATATATAATATTATATGTTATATTATTATATATATACTATATTATAGATATAATATAATTATATATTATAATATATAAATGAAGTATATTATATAATAAAGTTAAATGAACTCTCACATTTCAGGACAGGAAGGCCTTTTTTTGTTAGGAGCAATGAAAGTAAAACCATGAAATTAGATGGGAAATTACTAGATAAAAGGGGAAACAAATATAAAAGACATAAAAGTGGTCTTTTAATCTGTAAAAAGTGCAAATTAAAGCCAATGCAATCAAGTATCAGTTCTATATTATAGAAACTGTGAATAGGTTCTGTCCTAGACTGATTTGTGCGGGACCCAGATTCATGCTTGCACAATAACTGCATTTTTATGAGAAGTCCAGCTTTCCAAAGTTTTGAAGAACTCAGAAAAATCTCATTTCCCTATGCATGACCTTAGAAGCTCCAAATGGATGGCCATTGCCATTGCCATTGACATTAACTTGCAAAGGAAAAATACCAAACTGTGTGCTTTGTGTTACGCATGAGAAGGGTCTGGAAGTTCTCTGGCTTTTATTCCTGGGGGAGATTCCTTCAGTATTTACTTGCTTGTAGATTGGTTAAATGCAGTTTTTACTGACAGATTTTCAATGTCTGGTTTCTGGGGGCTTCTCCCCACTCCACCCCTCCACCCTCTCTTCTTTTTTTCTAATGAAAACAGATGCGAATTTTACCTTATTATTGTGACTCCCTGCCTCAAACTAAAGCCCATCTAGCAACGCGATATTTGAAATAGCATTTAACTCACTGCAGAAGAGGCTGTTATATTCCAAAAGGTAATAGATGTGGAGTTGAAAGATTAAAGGAACCCAAAAGCATTGCTGCTTGTTTCCAAAGAAATCTAGGTAAGTTTCTAAGAGGTTTCTCCAAACTTTCAGTGTATTAGGTTATTTCTGTACCCTAATTATTCACTCTTCTGCATTGTAGGATTCCTATTCAAGTCAGAGCCTATACACGTTTTGTTCTCCACTAACCAAAAATGAGTAAATACCATGGAATTACAACAAATAAGTCTTACATCCTAAGACCTGTTGAACCCAAGAGGAAACTAAATAAAATTACATTTGGAAGGACCTATCTTTCACAGTTTAGTTCTGAACCTGTTGATACGTAAGTTTATGCACAATTTCATTGTCACATGAACTGTGGTGGAATTATGTATTTTGGTAAAATTTTAGATATGAGCAGAATGAGGACCTGCATTTGGAAAGCCATCAGTGCAAGCCATCGTGACTTTGACAGCTGGGGACATACCTATGTTGCTTTTGTGCTATGGAGTGGCCTGTGGAATGGCCTGGCTTCCCCAGCCAACTGGCAGGCACTGGTTTGTGTCCTTATTTCAAAATGAAGGCTCTGCAGAGCTGAGCAGCCACCTGCCTACTGCACAGTCATAACTAACTTGCAATGACTTTGTGAAGGCAAGGCAAATTCTAGCCAATAAATAGGTTTCTATGTTCCCATGTGATGAAATCAAGCAGAAAGTCACCCTTCCCCAGACAGCAGGATGAAAACCTAGAAAAAAGAAATAAAGGAAAGCAGGCAGGACTACTCTGCTTTTCTTCAAGAATCCAGATTTTTTCCTTTTGACCAAATTGCTTATTGCATATCTAAGCATCCAAACATATTTAACGCCCTGGTTTCCTCTCATTCAACTTTAGATGTAGTAGGCACTTTCACTGTGGAGGCAAAGACCTCTGCTTAGAACTTCTTTCATTTTATTGACTTGTCAGAATGCTTCCTGTTGCAATAAATCAATCTGAAGTACAAGTCTAGATGAAAAAAAAATATAGGTAGGTCACTAGATAGGGTCTGTAGCAACATGAATCTCTGCATCAGCCTGGCTTACTCAGTCTGAAAGAAATTCATCTAAGGCAGACAATCATTTATATTGCTACCTTCCACCTGCTGAAGTCTCCATTATACTGTAGCCCTTCCATAAGAGCCCTCCTGAAAGAGTCTGGACTAAAATCAATGCACCTTGAGTCTCCTGAGCCGTAAGCCTTCCCTGTCCAATATTGCATCTAAGCTTCATGTTGACTCCTAGCAGTCAAGCCTCCGTAGATGGCTGCAGTACAATCCTTCACGCCCTTCTAGTCACGGTATCTCAGATTATGTTTATGGAACCTGGCATAATCCACTCCATCAGACTGCTGGGTCATTACAGCGGAGTAGCGGTAGCCCACTGTGCACCATAAACTTCTGCCTCACAGGGAGGACAGAAGTTTGAGACTTAGTTAATGAATTTATTTCAGGATGGAACTGACAAGTATTATTTCAGTGTGAGTGTAGATAGCTCGAGAAAAAGAATTGGAGGTTTACTTAATTATGCAAATTAGAGGAAAGTGAAGATGCTTGGCCCACTTCTGTGATTATGTAATAGGTATAGAAATATAAGTGTTCTGCACAAGACAGCAAGACATATGACACAGAGATTTAGTGTTGTCAAAGACCTAAAATGCTAATCCTTCCTTTGATGTTTATATTGCTTAGCCGGAAAGGGAGGAAATGCATTATTCATTCTTTGATGTTATGAAAGGGAAAGGCCCTTATAAGCAGTATATAATCCATATTTATATACTCTCCACGGTACGTGGAAATTTTGCTCAATAAAAGCACAAGCTATAATAAGGAAAATAACCCAAAATATCAATAAATAGCAGATGCACGCTGTATTTGGATATGAATAAATTATGTGAGTCGAAATGGTTGCAACAGCAGGTGGTGGTGTAGTTCAAGACTCTGATTTTTTGCTTTTTTTCTTGTGCTCCAAAGAGGAAGGTTTGAGACCCCTAACTCCTTTTTTAGGTGCAATTTTTACAACTGCAGCTTTCATTTGTGAACAAACGAGAGGTATTTACTGAACTTTATTAGCTCTGCAAAAAGCATAGAGCAAATAGGCTGGTTGTCACTTGTGAGTGCTAAACCTGCTGCTATGACTAATTTATGAACATTCATCCTATTTGTCCTTTCATCTTCCTGTCTCATGCACCCCATTTTAATTAAATCTCAGATTGAGAGTTCACTGGGGCAGAGAATTTCCTTGTTATGTTGTTTTCGAAGTTTTCTATATAGTAGAGCTCTAATCTGTAATTGGAAGCTGATAAAGATTTTGAAATTACTAGAGTCAACAACATAACTGCCATTAGACCTGATTTAAAAAAAAACCAGTCGTAAAGAAAAGATTCTAGTGAAAATGAACTTTAATGTGTTTCTTCTTTCTTAACAATAAGCAACAGCTTTCAAATACTTTGCCTCAAAGCAGAGGATTTTAAAGTCCAGCCTACTTGCAGTGTAGTTCTTCTTTAGGCTCTTACTTTAGAACATGACAGCATTTTGTTCAATTTTTTCCAGGGGTGGAACTCAAGACTGCTAAGTATTTAAGTAGATGTCTAACTTTTTACTGAACCATAAACAGTTATGATTATGGACAGTGAATTCTTTTGACTGCAAAATCCTTTTGCAGTGAATCCAGTGCAGACAAGAAGCACCAGACAAGTCCAGCATATATAGGAAAAAGGTAATTTTCTCCATGTTTCTGTACTGCCTTTCTCTCAACAGAATGGATCACATTTTAGTGTGAAGGTCATGTTTGTATAAAAGCTAGTCTCAACCTCTCTTCTATAATTACTGGATACAATAGCACTACCATGTAATTTGATGTAAAGTAGAGATGAAAAGCAAGAATAGAAACAATTTTGAAGAATTTAACAGCAACCAGTCTTTTCTGGGTATTCTGACTTTTGTGTTACTATATATTAACAAATTCAATGTGAAATATGGGCATACAGGTACTAAATTGAGATTTTCATATGGAATTGTTCCAAACAAAGCTCCATGACATACAATGCATAGCTTTTATTAGCCTTTGACCTTTTATCTAGACTGACATTCAAATATATTGTTTTCCTCTTAATTCAACATCTCCTCTTTCTTGAACTTACGGTAAAGGCATCATGTTGAACTCACAGCTTCCCAATTACCATGACAATGCAGCAATATTAGAGCCCCAGCTTTACTCTTTAGTTAAGATGCAAAAAAGAGTGGGGCTCAGAACAGAGCTGCTTTAACTCTTCTGTCATTTTTTTTCCTTGCATGTGAATTGTATGGAAACCTAAGAAGATTTAATTACTGAACCTATTTGCTATTCCAGCATTCTCACTGCCTATTTGCTACTGACAAAATTTTGGCTAATGGACTTATTTGACAACTGCTCAATGAAAAAATATATTTGAATACTCAAAATTCATAAATAGTGGTGGAGCTGAGAGAATTTTTGCCTAAGTCACATGTTCTGAGCCTTTAGAAACAAAATCAGCAGTTGTCCGACATAAATTTTATTTCAGCTACAGAGCTGATAATTGTGTTCATCAGATTCTTGCAAAAACAAAGATTTGCTTATTTGTTTGTCAAAAGTAAATTAGTCAAACTATCTATTTGGAAGTTATTTACTTCAGATGTTCATGAATTATTTACCACAATATTTCCCCCGTTTAATTGTGATACCAGACTCTCTTAATTAGCTACAAATATTTTAAATTATAGAGGGGCAGCTACTAGAGGACAGTTCCCATCTTAATGTGTTTTTTAGTTATAAATAAAATGGTTTTCTGATCTTTTATAAAATTATGTCTAAATGGAATTTTGTTTACTTTGTGGTTTACTAATATAGACTGGGGTAACCTTGAGCTTGGCTGGTTTGTTCTTAAATATGTTCAGATATGGATGCTCTGTATTACATACATGAACAGAAATCTTAGAGCCTACAATAGTTTTGCAGTTGGGTTCTTTTTTCTTCATTTATAGATTCCAGTCAAATGTAGAGATTTTGGATGTTTCATTCCACCAACATACCATTCAGCTATGTAATGCAATTTCCTAAAGGCCTACTGATATTAAGCATCCTAGATTCCAGATGAAGGCATTTCTCTTATCTTTCTCTACAGTTTTACCTAGAAGATAAAACCAATATATGGCTCCATGTTTCTTCGTTAGTGTTTGGACTGAAACCTTGTGTCTGCTGAAGGCAGTAGTAGTTTTTCTCATTGACTTCAAAGAGGCCAGTGTTTCACCCTTCATTTCCCTGCTGGATACTGATTTTCCCTTTAAGCTACCATGTATCATAAAAAGTGATGGGCTTTGGAAACTATAATGCACCACATTAAAATTGTAATGCTGCAAGGCAATGTCAATATATATTTTTATGTGGTAGTGGGAGGAGACAATAAACCAGGAGATACAAATATTCCTTCTCACAAAGCTTGAGTTTTTGTTATAAATGAAAATACACCCTTTCAAGCAATAAAATTCCTGTACACCAGCTTAGTACCATTCCACCAAAGTCAGCTGTCTAATAAGCACATGTATACCAACAAGCCTATTCTTGCCATTTCTCAGTCACAAAGAAGGTTAGAAATGGGATTTTGAGCTCTAATGGGTTTGTGAGAAAGGGATCAGTAGCAAAGTAGTTCTGCAGATCTTAGATACTGAAGCATGATCTTAAAAGGAATCCTGGATTTTAGTAAGTTCAGCTTTAAGATCTGGCATCATGTATTACTTTGCTTTACTTTCATTTTTCCAAGCATGTATATGGTGTTTGAGATCATTTGCTGTAGTTTTAAGCATCAAGTCCAAAATATATGAGGGATAATACAATGGAGTTCTACCAAAAAGTTGAAAATAATACTACCTGTATCCTGCAACCAATTCTTATTCAAATTCCCAGGAAAAAGAAGATAAGCTTTGTCTTCCATTCAGAACTGGATAAAGTTATCTTGTAAAAGACTACAGATTTACAGTGATGCTAAGCAATAGGGAAAGGGATTCTTGCAACTTGGGCTGTTGTTCCCTTTTTATTTATTAAGTCAGGTCAATTTTAAGTATATGACAGCCCTGATTTGGACGGAAAGTTAGGTCTAAGCCCAGTGTAGCTAAACCAAAACCCTTGTCAAATTCACTATCACCAAATCCTTCCCCTTTGAAACTGCCAGTAATACTTTAACGAAATCTGTATTTCTAAAACTGTTAGTTTTGATTTGGGGGGGGGGATATTTGGCCTGCAAAGCTAAAAGCACAACTGAGGAAATATTTTAATGGAATGGTAATAAAGAGTATGTCTATACAATAAAGAACTTGATATATATATATACATATATATGTAGTCTTTATCATAAGTAGAACTTTGCTAATGTAACTGTCTAAGATTGGCAATGGGAAAAGCTGACAAAGTAAACCAACACAAAGTCTCCAGTTCAAAATCAGCATCAGAGGTAAACAACCATGCCAGTAAAGGAACAAATGTCTCCTAATATTCAAGCCAGGGTCCTATCTGCAATACATGTCATAACTTTCCTCTGGTTTGTTTCAGTTCAGTTAGTTTGTTGGTTTGTTGGGTTTTTTTAAGGAAAAAAGAATGCTTGATTCAGCTAATTCTTTGGCTTCTCCATTTGGTGCATGATTAACTGAATACTGAATACTCATTTTGCATGTTATATAAAATCAGCTTAAGTGGACAGGAAAACATTCAGGGTACAAATAAGCTTTCATCAGTGACTAAAGATTTTATTGTACATGACTCAAAAGCAAAGTAAACAGAAGTGCCCATGCCCAACCTGCCTTTCATTCCACAGATACAAAAAGAAAACAAAACCCTGGAAGTCCTTTTTTCATTATTATGCTGACATTTTGAAACACAAAAAAACATTGAGTGAAATGCAGATTCTAGGGAATTTTATCAGAGGCAAGTGTCTCAAATGATATGATTCTACTGAATTAAAGATAAAAGCAGATGAAAGGGGTGTAAAAGAGCTGTAAATAAGTATCTGTGTGCAAATAACATTAACACATCATGAGCTTAGCTGGACAGAATGGGGGCTATAAACATGTTGAGGGTGATTTAATTCAAGATTCCAAGTTCTTAGTTACAGAGAACATACAGTGCAGGATTTCAAGGTCTGGGCAGTTCCCCAGGGAGTGTTGTGAAAAGAAAGTTGGATGTCATTCATTTAAACTCCTGCTGTGAGCACCAATAGAGGGATGACGACCTTTTCAGGCTCTACAGAGGTCCCATTTACAATGGTGAGCTTGCCCAAGAGCATTAGGAACACTGTGCTCTCAAAAAGTTCAGAAAATAACCTGAAAGAGCTTACCACAGAAACATCAAAGTGCTTATATATCTTCAGAAGGAAAAGCTCTGGAAGTATGAAGTCATTGGTGGAATGACTTACGAATGATGAACATCTTTTATCAAAGTTCATCCTAAAATGAAAATGGAAGGGGCAGGTACAAATGTTGAGGATGAAGTCAAAGCACATACCTCTACTGGAAGGCCACTGGGCAGCTGAGGAAATTTGCCAGTGTCTAATCAAGATGAAATCTCTGCACTCACCAAAGTTGCTAGAATTAAGGCAAAATGTGGCACAGGGCATATAAGGTTACCTACCGTCCTTTATTGGTCCTCTCACCACATTAAACACTCAAATAAAAAAAATATGAGTTAAGCAAAATTTATCTTTCTTTATCCCTAATTGGGAAGAGCAGGAATTGGGAAGAGCAGCAGGATTTCAGACAGCCCTGTGCCAAGGATCAGCCTGGTTGGAAAGAAGCAACAAATGAGAAGGATGTGCTTGTGTGCATCTGTGAGACATCACCTGTATACACATCTGTGAGTGTGTGTACCACTGCTCACATACCTACAGCCTTTGGAAAGCCAGGAACATTTCATGACTGGCTGGATACGAAGCCATTTTTCTCTCTCCACTGGTATAGAAAAAGAAATAATTTCTGTGGTCATTAGAAAGCTGCAGATAATTTTCTGGCAGATTTTGCCACATCTGGGGGTCTATTTTCCTCTCCATAGGCTGCTTAACTCTTATTGGTATCAATGGGCGTTATGCACACATGTGGAGAATAAATTAGATTCTTCATTGTTTCCTTCTGATAAAATTAAATGTTCTTTCCACATGTTAAAATTAGCTCACATACTGTTGTTCTCATGGTATTGGAAATAGAGAACATTAATCATTAAATGAATCTTAAATTATTTTGCCTCTTAATGAGAGACCTATACTATTACTTCTAGAATCAGAAACCAGTTGTCAAAATCTTCAGTCAGAACTTGACTGGAGCGTCAATTTTGGTATGGTTTTGTGGCTATTGATTTCATCCTTAGGCTGGATGGAAAACCTTTTCTCCCAGTATCATGCGTTATACAGACTAGTTTTGTGAGTAGCAATTGTTTCATACTAATAAATGGCTAAACTCTTATCCAGATAAATTTTTATCAGTCAATTCTTATTTCCTTTTTTTCTTAATTTACAAGCTTGGAAGACAAATGTTTCTATCGTGGTCTGTATTAGGACTGTCTTAATTCATTTTCCTCTGATGCCTGTAAGTGAAAAATACTAAATGAATTTTCACTGACACCAATTTGAGTTGCAATTTAATGCTGCCGTTATACAGGAGTTATTATTGTGCATGATCTGGTATATGTAAGATGCTGGGATGGATTTTATACTCTTTGAAGTGCTTTTTTTCTTAGGGCAAGTGCTTATATTTATAGCAGACCTATTACTATTTATCGTTGACATTGCATCCAAGAAATAGCTACAGAGATTATTTTGTAGACCTTTTGACATTTTTAGAATATGGAATGCTGATCATTAACATTCAACTCAGTCATAAATGCAATTCTTTGAGGGATGATGACATCAAACAAATTGGACCATCTTCTTAGTAACTGCATCCTCTATGGATCACAGTATCAGAGAATGATTAAGCATTATAATTTTCCTAGGACAGAACTGGAGATGCAGCTGCATTAGCAAATGGAAGAGGAGTAGTGTGTTGGTAACATCTGCATAAGTGTGCCAGAAGTGATGTGAGATGGGAGAATTCTACAACTGGGGCATTCTGTAATATTAGAAACCTCTTGTTGTAGATACACCCTTGGAAAATAATTTGCAGAACTCTATTGACTAAAACCTGTGTGAACTCACCTCTAAGCTACAGTTAAGAAAAGTGAAGAAGTCAAAAGAACTTGTACCAATGCCATAGATGGAGTCATGTAATGGGAGTCAGTGAGGTGACTTGGTGAAAGAATCAAGCCAGTATTATCAGAGAAAAATGGATAATCAAATTATCAGAGAAGAAATTGTATAATAAGAAATAGGTTTACCAAAATCCAGAATCAGCATTTTTTTCAGTGTTATTTCTTTTAGTGCTTACTAACATGAATAACAGTTTTCCACTTCAATTTATAAACAATTTAGGCTTCAATTTTTTTTTCTCAGAACTATATTTAGCTGTCCTAAGCTGTAGGAGTTTGGTTTTTGTTCTAAACTCGTTATGTTTCAGAATGTCTTTAAAACCTTGAAGCAAAATGCAATCTTTTTGGTGTCTAGATGTACTTACATTTCAGATTTCCTTTCAGTTTTTTTTTCTAATTGCAATAATATATCTCAAAATATATTGGAAAAGTCAAAACTATAGTGTGTGGCTAAGCATACTACAGTTTATGATATTTATTTTTGCTACTTGATTTGACTTCTGAATGTCTTTCAGGCTTAACTGGGGTTTGACATGCTTTCTAGGTCATTGAATGCTCTTGTTCGAGAGATTGTGACTGAGAAGACTTGCTATGAACTATTCAAGTCACCCTGTATGAGTGGGATCCACATTATAAGGACAGATACATTTAGACTTCTAGATGCTTTAATGACTTATTTTGTCATTAAAAGATTTTGTCACTATCATCAATGGATCTTAAAGGGCCATTCAGCTGCCCAGGTAATAGGTATTCATTTTAGAGAGAGAAGCTGATTCTGTTCTGCTGCAACTGAGTCCATCAGCAGCCAAGTCCTACCTTGAGTTTTAAAGAAACTGGATGTTCTTCTAAACCTCCCATCTTATTAAAATCCAGCTATTTAGCCCAGAGAGCAAGATCTGGTTTACTGACTTTTGTCCACTTGGTTTACAGCGATTAGAATTAAGGATTTGTTTTGCTAGGCCAATCTAATCTCTGTACTGCATTTTGTTTCAGGCAATTGCCCTGTGGTGGTCTTAGAGAGGTAAGGTATGTCTTGTGCAGTCTTATTTCCTCTGTTTGAGCCTTTTCATGATTGAGAGTAATCTTAACCTATTTAGATGTATTTATTTAGGGATTTGTGCCATATACAGGGAAACAGGATTCTGCACTTGCTGAAATCTCTAGGTTTGAGTAAGAACAGTCTTGGTCAGCTCAAAGCCATTCCAATACAGACATTGCTGAGGACTTTCTCAGGTATTTTCCAGGTCTTATGAAGCTCCCTGGGTCAAAGGCCTGAGTCTGTGTGGTGAGAGAAGGTATTTCCTTTTCTCCACTTTAATTCTGTCTGCACGATCACTTGAGTCCTGTCTACCTGTCACTTGTTTCATCCCATTGTAAGTGAAAGAATGAATTAATGAATCTTAAGCCTTGCTTAGAAGAAAATGTTTCTACCATTTTTAGCATTCAAAAATAGCAGCCAACCAAACCTTTCCAACCAAAGTTATTGTGGAATTAGCTTTGCAAATAAATCCAGAATGCAAGTCTATTACGAGCTTAAGAGGACAGAGTTGCCTTTCAGTCTCTCCTGACAAAAAACAGCCTGTGAATGAGTTCACCATGAAGATACATTGCAACAGGTCTGGAAGCCAACATACCAGTTAAGCTGGTGCTGGCATGGAGTCTCTTCATTAATGTCACTGTTTGGAGATACGTTTCAGAGAAGAATCCTGGCACTTTGCAGAAAGTGTGCAGTTTTAAGATAAACAGTGAGTTGATAAGGCCTTTCCTGTCAAAGAGTCTCCACTGTCCAGAATGACTTCTTAAGTAAAGAAAGGTGGGTACAAGCTCAGGGCAGACATTGAGAGCTTTGCACAGGAGTCAAAGCCTTGTTGTATGCTCTACAAATAAAAAATGGTACTGGCACCTTGTAAGTTATTCATTTAGTCATTGCTGAGTTATTTTCTCTGCAACTCTCACTGTCGTATTGGGTATGTTTTGCATGCTGATAACAAATACCAAACATGTAGCTCCAGCCCTTGCAAGCGGTAGTCTATATACTTTTCTGTTCTTTCAAATGCAGATATTTTTCAAAGAGATTAACACGTAAAAACAAATATAATCAGTCATCCTTGAGGGGTGAACTATTTTCGTTATTGTGACCTTAATTTGAAACTATTCTGGAGATCTTTGCTGCAGAATTATGCAATAATTTCATTGCTTAAGCCTTTCAGGTTTATGCTGAGGACATAAAGCTGTGCAGTTTTGTTTATGAATGATTTTTTTTTTACTGTGACTTACTTATTCAATAAGAACAATTGGCCACATGCATTGATGGTGGCCACTAAGTAAAGTATCTCGGTCTTTCCTGAAGGCATGAATAATTCCTGCCAGATAAAAAGAAGAGTAAATGATGCTGAAGCAGTGCACTTAAAGATTACGTCTTAATTTTGTTATGGCTAATAAAATTCTAATTTGCAAGTCCTGATTTGCTACAGTTGATATGCATGCAAGCAACATGAAATTCCTCTGGTTAGAGCTGTTCAAAGGAGAGGTCTATGTGCCAAATATATTATGCAGGAGAGAAGTAACTTGCATTTTTTTTAGTTGATTTTAATCTATACTAGCTTTCTGTCCACCAGGTATGCTTGGATTTACAACTTTGTGTTCCTAAACCCCAATTAATCAAGGGCAGTTCAAGTATGTTTCGAGATGATATTTGCCCTCTGATTATTGAGCATACGTTGAAACATGACATTTCAACAATCCAAACGGATTAGTTATTTATCAGCTATACTATAAATGTCTCCAGTGTACACTGTAAAAAAAAAACCAAACACAAATAAGTTCTAAATTGAAGATTAGAAGAAATTTTTCAAATGAAGTGCAGTGCAGTGCCTTGAGCTTCTTGATGCTTTTAGTATTCATTAAAATGTGTAAAATGCATTTTCAATAATAGAAAATAGCTTCTTGCTCTGCATTTGCACATGGCATGATGCACAGTTATGAATTATTTCTGCAGCTGGGTTTTAATGCACGTTATCTTGCCTACTTTATGTTATGACTAAATTATCCTAATTGTGAAGGCTTAAACCAGAACTTCTGTAAGCTGTAGTGCAGCTGTACACTGTCCCTGTCACTGCTGCCTTTTAGTCACATCTTAACCACAAGATCCTTCCTTATTTAGAGTAGTACTTTCACAGGGACAAACATGTATGATGAAATTTCATATTCTACTTTTTTCCAAAGGAAATAGACCGGTTCCAAGTGCAGTATCAAACTCCATGGCTGTGGATTTAACTATATAGGAATTTAGTTTCTGTAAGATGGATTCTTTGTATTATTTAGGACAGTGGATGGAGTGAATGGAATGGCATTTATGTCAGAGCTGTGAACTGATGGCAGTGCAGTATGCCTACCCATTTTTCACTGTGCTGTATCCACTCTCAGTACAACTTTCACTTTAAAAGGTAATAATCTGTCATTCATATGGAAAACCAAGGACTTCTTTGTGAGCTCATTATTTGTAGGTGAAAGGTACAGAAATCCTTAAACCAGTTCTTTAAACCAGCTTCTTGCAAGACCTCCCCATTTTGTTCTTTCCTGAGAAACAACTTTGACATATATAAGAAGTGTTTTGGCTTGCACTTCTCTTGAGATATTCTGTAAAGTTGAAACAGTTTTGGATGCCAAATTCTTACCCTTCTTACCTTCGCAGAAGTGCTCATGAGACATGTCATTCGGTTGTTTTTCCATCCCCTCTATATAGTCACATAAAAACAACAGTGAAAATAACTATCTTTAAGCAAAAAATTGGGGAACACAAAGGCTTGTGTGGTCACTTATGCACAGACTATGTCCAGTGTCTATTACCTACTATCTTAACAGTATTTTGGTTTGCACTCATCTGAAAGACTTATTCTGGAGGAATTTTATCAGTTTTCTAAGCCAAACTGTAGCTTGCTGCCCACCAAAACTTCAGAGCATATACCTGTCACTTAGTGGCAATAGGAAAGACCCAACCATTTTTCCTGAAAGTCACTTAATTGATCCCTCTGTAATACTCAGCTGGCACCTGTACTCTGAGATGTGGAAACCTGAATATCAACAGTTCAGTCATCTTGATGCAGTTTAGCAAAACACTTGGCTGCTTTCACTGAAATGGAGTGAAATTTCTGATGACTTAAAGCTGAAACCAGAAATTGTTTTAACTGGAAGTGATGACAAACCACAGTGAAGGATCTTTGATGTACCTTCCTTTACACCTGCGCCTGTTTGACCTGAAAAACAGCTCTAAGCTTCAACAGTGAGAGAATGGGATGACATTAGTTAGGGGACTGAACCTCTGCCTCATGCAAAACCTTGAATGACGTTAACAGGGGAGAACAGAAATATTCATTGCCAACAAAGAGGTTGAGATTGTGGAATCCCCAGCCATAGTAACTGATTTATTCCTCTGTGAGCATCTCAAAGGTGACAAGGGGAAATCTTACCTTCCAGCAGCTGTTGTAGGAGCAGCAGAATTTTGTATAGCAGTTGTGTTTAAAATTAAAGGAAGTGTTTTTTTCCAGTGACCTGGAGTCAGTCAGAGTACAAAATCCACATGCTTTCTTTTTGTGCCAAAGTAGGAGAACCAACAACTATGAAAGGAAGTTATGTTCCCTCACACCTTTCCTGCCTGTTTTCTGAAAGTAGATCTTCCACCCTGCTGGTTACAGCCTGCCAACTTTTATTTGTGTTGGTTTCCCCTAACCTGTATTAGAGCTGGTTTTGGTGTCCCCTTCATGCTGTTACTGCATTCACGCCATTTCCTGTGACTTGCTCCTGCTATGTTGCGGAAACAGTGACTGAACCAGAGTGGCACATCGTGGAATGCTGTAGCAGCACTCCCAAGAGCTTTGGTGGCACCTCCCACTGACGGTCTGCTCAGGGTTATTTTCCTCGTAGTTGTGCTTCTCAGAAACCCCTGTCAGCCGCCAAGAAAGGAAGAAATGTGGTCCCTGAGAGTGCAAGGGTTGCGTCTGCTCTCCTCTGACGTGCTGGTGTTTGTTGCCAAACCCTGCTCCAGGGGCGCAGTGCTGCGACCTCACGGTCGGGTGTAAATCCGTAATGTAAACTGCGTAAATCTCTGCCATGCTTGTTGCTGTCTCTGCCTTCTCTGGAGGGATTAATGTGCTTACCAGATGGTTGAAACACAAGTAACACACAAACACCATGCTGTCAAAATATCTTGCTGACATATTAGACACACATTTTACCCAGGTCAGAAAGCGTGTCTTTTAGGCGCACTGCTGAGACAAGGGCTGACATTTTGATGTGAATTCCACTTGCTTCCCTAACTTTGCATCAGGAACTTTATAAAATAGTAACATCTTCAGTGAAAACATCTTACTGCGTCCTTTCTTCATAAGTCAAAAGGCTGCAACAGTGTCAAATGGATTAAGAGGTAGTAGCCCTATAATTTGTGTTGACCCAATAAGGTACTTACTGCACGTGATTTCTAGTGTGGTGCATTCATTCAATCCTCAGTGTTCTCCTGTGACTCCCTCCCAGCCACTCCAGTCTCTAAACAGAGCTATCCCAGGCTTTTCAGACCACCGCACCCAGTACAATACAAGCTAATGACTGAAACACAAAAAAGTAAGTGTATTGCCACGCGCAAGATTAGATCAAGAATATTCAAGAAGTCACTTAGTGTGTTCTATACCCAAAGTGGTCCTGGGCCTGTTCTTATACTGTTGCAAAAGCACAGTTTAGCCTTATTTTCTGATCCATCTCATTTACTTTCAGGAGTCCACAAGTAGCAAGACCTTGCTGCATGGCTGGGCAAGGGGCATTTAAACAGCTTCCTGTTCACCTGCTTTTCATCAGGTATCACCATGCTGAGCTGCAGAGGAATTCAGAAAATGCTTAGAAGCACAAAAATGAACACTGGACCCACGTATGCATGGTCTAAACTTCAGCCTTTGGGAAACTCACACCGGAAGAATGCTGGGTTGGCATCTCTCCTGGCAACGTAACTAACACCCAGGCTGAAATCAGCATGAGAAATGCATTTTAGCATTGCTGGCATAAGAAAGCCACGTTGCCAGTTTGGTCTTTCTGAGAGACAAATCAAAGTGGAAAGCAATAGCTAGACCCCAATGTGTAGCCGAGCAATGCAGCACGCTGCTCTCAGTGTGTGTGCTCAAGCTGATGGGAAGCATAGCTTTGCCAGGTCTTCTGTTCCTGTCCTGCACACCCAGATGCAGTGAGCTCATGGAGGGAGAGCTGTATGGCTGCCTCTGATGTGTGATAGGAGCAACAGTCTTTAGAGCCCATTTGCAGATTTTATAAGGGGATAGGAAGACCATTATTACAATGCTGCTATCCTTCGTCAGATTAAGAACGTTTAATAGATTACACTATCAAGAGAGTAGCAAGTAGGTGCTCTGATTTGAAGAATCTGGTCTACAATACTAAGTATGTAGCTCCATCATATTCAGTGTGTTTTACAGGGATTTGTCAAAAAAAAAAAAAAGCTGCACACTTGAACTTTCTTGAGTATCTGAAAAGATATTACTTTAATAGTGTGACTTTAACCTTCCCTTCACATGTAACATTATTAGCTTGCAATGATGATGATGGAATAAGTGATTTGCTTAAAAAAATATAATCTGCCATGTATGATTATGTTATGAGATCATAATAACTTTTAATATCTGATAGCATTAATTCATATCACCTGTAAGCAACTGCTCCAGAAAAGAGGCAACAATATGCACTAATATTTCTGCAGTATAGCTATAGGCTACTGATGTCTTACTAATCACACTAACCAGAGGGATGTATTTTTGGACCGTGGTCAAGACGATCACAGCATGTTGCTTTTGCTGTCAAATTCTTTTAATATCAGTTAATTACCCTATGGGCAGTTATTTTCAAAAATAGGCTTCTGTGGAAATAGTGGGTCAGCAAAATCAGTATGAGTACTACAAGAAACTTGGTCAGAAATTTGATGTTTCTTTGAATTTTCTTGTGTGGCTGAAATTCCAGGAGACTGATTTGCAACCTTACTTTCGTGCCTCTGTGCTGCAAGAAGTCCTAGCACAAGGGTTTACTCTTAAAAATCTTGTTCCTGTGGTCTGTGCAGTGCAATTAACATTAAGCCAGTGATGAAGGACGTGACTGACTTGCATTAAATATCTTTGCAGAGCATTCTGTGCAATAGTCATGTTGGGAAATCAGAATGTGCTCGCACGTTAAATTGTAGTGGCTTGGGCTTAGCGAATGGAGCACTCCACATTGTAAAGAAGTCAGGGAGTGAACAATGCTTACTGAACAGTTAGTATCATCTTAAAATGAATCACTTC
This sequence comes from Loriculus beryllinus, assembly GCA_039877255.1. Taxonomy (NCBI): domain Eukaryota; kingdom Metazoa; phylum Chordata; class Aves; order Psittaciformes; family Psittacidae; genus Loriculus; species Loriculus beryllinus. Next base: position 24,880 of record JBCJKH010048662.1, read on the forward strand.
CACTAATCCAGACACAGGAGCAAACCGCAGCTTTTTCTCAATGTGTAGCAATGTTGCAATTCAATTGCTTTCTCCTGCAATGTTTTTGTTTAAGGCTAAAAATGGGAAGGCAGATCAAGAGAACGGTATAATTTCATCCTCTTATGGCTGAGAAATACATGCAGGTGTAACCACGAACTTACTTCTGCTGCAGCCTTTACAGTCCAAAATCCATTTGGAAGTATCCACTTCAGTAGGTTTTGAAACACAAAACAGCTCTGTTCCAGCATAACTGCTGAACCCAAATTAATCTGCTTATTAACCAGACCTGGCTAAGCCTATAGCATAATCTATAAAGAACAACATGAAAGAAAAGCTTTGCTGGAATACAGTCCAGCCTTTGTATGAATGAGGCTCCATCCACAATATTATGTAAATTTGTGAAGGTTTTCTGTAGAGTTGCAGATTAATGAAGAATTTATTCTATTTGTTTTCCTTGTGATGTCTCTGCTTCATGGAGTTAAAAGAGTAAACCTTGACTTGTGTTTTCTCACTCAAATACTTGCTTGCAAACTATTTTAGAGCATTTAGTGCTGCCTGTTGTGTTCCTTTTGTATGGTCAGAAAAATCAGAACAGATCGCTCTTGCAGAACAAACGATACTGGTTTCAGCCTCTGGAAGTGGGAGAATCAATAAAATCTGGCACTCTTCTCCTGGTTTAGAGTTTTAACTAATGAGTCATTTAAACAGCACCAGCAACTGTCTGACCCAAACCTTGAGATTGTTTCTTTTGCTTCAGATCCAGAAGGGCTGAGGCTGAATGGACTATCCTGTGTCCGAAATCACCAAGTGACCATGCTCACCAGATCTTTCAGATTTTCATTTCAGCAATAGGAAATATCTTTTCCTATTCTTTCTGCCCAGGATTTAGACAATCTCCAGCAGACTATCAGAGCCATATCACTCCATTTTCAGGCTGTTGTCACCTTCCTTCCCATCCTCTCTAACCTCACACAGTTTTCTTCTCCCTTTGAATTAGCACACATATATCTGCTTTCTCTTAGCCCTCTTTGTTTTCTGGGAGGGCTGAAACAAAGTCTCTTGGTATTTGTTCCAGTCTCCCTGTAGAATATTTTCTGGTCTCTGTTATAAATGCAATTAAAGCCTTGAATGGACATGTTAGGGTGTGGGTGAAAACTTGTGATGTTGATTAGCTGGTTTATTTTGCAGTGTTTCAGCTCAAACAAACAGCTGCACCTCACCATAGTTCCTGTCTTCAAATGAACAGCAGGTTTTAGTTTTTATTGCCAGCTTTGGGCATGTGGTGCTGTGGAACTGCATCCATCTGTGAATTACTTTTGCCCAAACCCTGAGCTGCGAAAATGTTGGACCTTCTGCAGGGTCTGGTATCCTGTAGTATTTAAATCCTTATAAAAATATAAATGAACTTAGGAAAAATCCTTCCTTCTTTCCCTCTGAAAAATCTAATGTTAGAAGTCCTTAAGGAAGAGTTAGTATCTATTCTTTCTTGAAATAGCATCTGAAGCCAAGCTCTACAAAATATTTGTTTGCTTTCATTTGGAGGAAGTTTTTGAGCAGTCAGAAGGGTTTCAGGTTTAGATGAAACTCTATTTAGAATCTTTTATTTGATAATGTCAAAACGAGGGAGCTTATTATGCTGTATTAGGTGAATATTTATTTGAAACCAACATACATTTGAAAACTGTATTGATGCTTTACATGGGAGGTTTTTTCTAAAATGTTCCTTCAATATTCTTCCCACTGTCTCAAAGTCCAGAGCAGAGGTTTGTAGGGTATTGCATACACAGAAGAAAAAGTCTTATGACCTGAATATCTTGAATCATAGAATAGTTCAGGGTGGAAAGGACCTTTAAGATCATGGAGTCCAACCATTCACCTGGCACTGCCAAGCCCCTAAGCATCACATTTACACAGCTTTAAATGCCTCCAGGTATAAATACTTCACCATTTCCCTGGGCAGCCTGTTCCAATGCTTGACAGCCTTTTTGGAGGAGAAATTTTTCCTAATAGCCAATCTAACCTGCCCCTGGCACAACTTGAGGCTGTTACCTCTTGTCCTATCACTTGTTACTCCTTTCAGGTAGTTGTAGAAAGCAAGGAAGGTCTCCCCACAGCCTCCTTTTCTCCACGCTTAAAAACCCCAGTTCCTTCAGCCATTCCTTGTAAGACTTGTTCTTTAGACCCTTCACCAGCTTCACCGCTCCTCCTTGGACTGGCTCCAGAACCTCAATGTCTCTCTTGTAGTGAGGGGCACAAAACAGCACAGGATTCAAGGTGTGGCCTCACCACACCTTGTACCACTTGTACCAGTGGGTACAGGGGCATGATCACTGCCCTGGGTGTGCTGGACATACTATTTCTGATACAGGCCACCTGAGCACAAGCTGGTTCATGTTCAGCAGGCTGTTGGCCAACACCCCTAGCTCCTTTTTCAATACACAGCTTTTCAGCACTCTCAGCCTTCCCAAACTTTGCTGCCTTTTTTCTTTCTCATTTCCCATTGTTCAGGAAACATTTGTGACATCAACACACAAAACCTTTGTGAAGTGCTGTGTTTAAAATGCAGAATTAGCTTGTAATATCATGGAAAAGCAGCCTTAGATCTGTATCTGAGAGCTGAACAATCCCAAAGTGCAAGAGGTTCAGGGCATAAATGCAAATTCTGTAGCTTGGGCCTTTCTGAAGTTACAATGTACTGTTTCTGATCTTGCCTTTTAGAAACGTGTTTATGAACACTTTCCGCTTCTCCTTTAGTGATGCCAGGAGGGCACGTTATCTGCTTCCTGCTGTAAATCATCAGAAACTTTCTTTTTCCTGTGCTGTACTACTGTGAAAGTGAGAACAACTTAAAGAAATGAAAACAATTTATTCTGTAGGAGATATTAGATAAAGGGTGCCCAGAGGATTCTTCATACTGTATTAAGATGTGGATTAAATAGAATGACATTCTAGACCATTAAGCAAAATAAGCACAGCAGCAAATACCTTTATTTTCTCAGATCTGTGATACATTCTCCTACCTTGGATGATTAAATGATGTCTAAAGCAACAGTTTTGTTGGCTTTGCTGAGCTGCAGTGGGACCTTAGAAGTCAGGAAGGGTCTGTGTTCAAAGATTAAGCATTGCAGGCCACCAAGAGGAGAGCCAGGGCAGCTGCTCCTGCTTACCTCTTCTTTTCAAAACGGCAACACACTGAAAATAACTTTATAGACTCCTTGCCTAGCCTTCAATAGGGAACTGGAGGCCCCCATCTTGCCAATTTGTGAAGCTTCAAGAATTAAGAATGAAAGCAAGTGATTAAATGAGTCTGCAATGATATAGCTGCATGTACTGCTCATATGGCAATAGCCGAGTTCATTAACTGTTTGTGCTTGAAATATTACTGAACACACTGTTAAACAATCAATTTTTAAAGGAATTTTTAGAAACATGAGACCGCTGATCTGAAAACTCTCTGAAAACTCAGAAAACAAAATCATGAGAGTTACAATTTGCGTTGAGCAAAGAGGTTTTCAATTTCATCCTTTCTCATAACGAGTTAAAAAGTGCTTACATTCTCCAAATTACTACTAAATATCTAGCAAAACATAGAATCCTATAAAACTAGTTCAAGTGAAATGCCTCATGCCAGAAGAAATAAGATCGTTAGTAACCTAAATTACCTTCCCCTTTCACTGCCCCCATATTACATGTTCTAAGGGAGAATCACTTCTACTCCCCTTCTGGACCTCAACTGTTGTGCACAGTTGAAGCTGGGATGGGTAAGGAGGATAACTGCAGTGATCCAGTAATGTGCTTGAGGGACAAGACCTTTCCTGGATCATGTTTTCCCCAGCTGGATCCCAAGGGCTCACTGCAACTCTTTCACTGTACACTGGCCTGGGCATCCCACAGATGAACAGCAACCAAAGTCTTGGCACTTACCCTAAATTAAGATGTGGATGGTGTGGATTTTTCCCTAGTCTCCATTTACTTATAGTCTGTAAAGAAAGAATCAGCTTCTTTAAATGTGGATGCTCAAATGGTAATGTTTGCTCAGGGAATAAGATGCATGATGTTGGTCTGTTCCCTTCTTCTTCTCATACCATTCACCATTATTATCTGCTGAAATCAGAGCTTTTCCTTACGTAGCCACTTTTTTTGTGGTGTGAAGTCTGAATTATCACTGTACCCCCAGTTAACAGAATAAATTAGAACAAGTCTTGAGGTGGACAATGTGGTGTACAAAGAAGTGCTCGAAACTGTAAATATATTGAATTTTTAATATATGAATAAAATAGATGATGCTCTGAAAGCTTTATCCCAATAATGTGTGTGTGCCTTAACTAAAACTGACTTTTTCACAAGCATTTTGAGCATATACTTGACTTCTTTTAAACACTTATTTTAATTTCCTCTTGCTCTTTGGGAAGCAAATGAAGTTTGTTTGGTCCCCTTTGAGGAATAAATCCGAAAAGTTACCCTGGCTTCCCTAAACGAAGCAAGACTTGAAACAGCTGTCTCTTCTGAGTACTCTCTGCCAAGGCAGAGTTATCTTGCGAGAGGCTGGCAGGGATAAACCCTCTGGAAAACCCCAGCCTGCTCTCAAACCTCAGCATGGCAGTTCATTCACTGTTCACAACAAGAAGATGACATTTCAGAAGAAAAGCACTATACCTTAGACACCAGCTATCAAACAAGCACAGAGAATAGTTCAGAGTTAACATCTGTGTAATGGAGACCAGATAATAGCAGCAGTTCCTCGGGAGAGGGTCACTTGCACCTCGCGTCCTTTCTTTCCTACCCATTGTATTCTCACCAGCTACATGTTGGCTCCGAACTCCTGCAGGTCGATTTAAGAGGTCCAGAATGAGCCCAGATCAGCTTGTGTGCATCCATCAAACTTCAACGACCTGTCTCAGAGGGCTCTCTTTTTTTTTTATAAAACCCAGATGACAGCAGGAACAAAAAGGTTATGAGAACCTTTTTGTACATTCCTTTGTACTAATTTCCCACTGCTAATTATCTGTTCTTGCTGCTATTCTCTTACCTGCAACTCATTTCACAAACATCCTTTAGAAATTTCTGTCTTCTGCTTCTTCTTTAATCATCCCCTTACTATTCTTTAGGTGGGAATTATCCCACCGTATGTGCCTGGTGCCTTCCAGGTTTTATGTATCTTTTCTTAAAAAAAAAAAAAAAAGATGGGTGATTGATCCTGGGTTTTAAAGAAAGAGTCATTTTATCTTTCTAAAGCAAGCTTTTGCAGTGCTCTGTATCCTGTTACATCCTGTTAGGGTAGTGGGGTGATTCATTTAATGATGTGTGATTAGTTTTTCTCTCCTCCCGAGTACTGAAGTAGAATATTTCATCTCATAAAGCCAGCCCTTACCAAGCTGCTAGCAAAATAGATCTCTTATGAGAAACATATAATGTGTGCAGTCTCCAAGGTTAAAAAGGAAAATAGTGAAAAATAACCATGATACCCTGCACTACCTGGAGAACAGAGCCTAGCAATGACTGACTCTAAGACAGGTACTATGAAGTCTTGAAGGGCATTTAACAGGGAGAAGCCACCACAATAAGAAGTCCTCAGCTTCTTGTTAGTGACTGACTCCACGTTAGCCCTGCCGTTGACTCATTTCAGAAGTTTCTCATCTGTATGAGTCACTATCACACGGGGGCAAAAGCGCTTGACAACACGTTGGCATCCTTAGGTTTGAAAACAGCAAAGCTGCATGTCCCCACAGGGATGGAGCTGACTCCTCTGAGTTTCATGTACTGCAGACTTCTTCAGTTTTACCCCCATATTTGGTGCTACACTTCTCCATGTTTCGTTTTTCTGCCTAATTAGGTCAGTGAGAAGGAATCTAGAAGTGTTTCGCATTTTGCCTGTGCGTGTTGGAACAGGAAGGACTGCAGATCAGTATGTTCATGAGGCAAGCTAAAATAGAAGCAGCTCTATTTCTTAATAGAAAGGTATTTTGATACTACCTACACGGGTTTTTTTCCTCCGAGAATGCTTTCTATCCAGCATGGCCTGCAGGGGGCATCAAAAGAATTCAGTGGACTCTAAACATAGTTCTCTGACTGCAACTCTTGATCTCTAGTGACCTTTAAATGAAGTATTTTACCATTCCATTAAAAAAGCTGAAAAATGTACTTTATTAAAAGAGAGGGTGACATTTCACTGCATCTTTTTTGTTTTTTTCTGGCTGCTTGATAAAGAGGGAGTGGATTTTAAACACATTCATCCTCCAAAGCCTTGCTGTCAGAAGGCACTAAAAGAAGGCCATGGGAAAGGGAATCCCTGAATATTTCATCCACCTTTGACAACAGGATTTAGAAGATTTTAACAGCTTCTGGGAAATAAGGAAGACTCTTTCAGAAATTCCTGTGTTTTCTTTATATTGAAATAGGCTGCCTTTGGGTATTAAAGAATATTATTATCTAGGCAGAATCCTAGTTAAAGAGTTTTGCTGCAGCTGTAAGTGAGAAAACAGCACTGTTGGTAGCATCCACATTTATTTACTGCACTGTGAGTGCAAGTATAGTGAATTTGATGAGTAACAATTGAAGAAAAATTAGCCTACACTTTCTTTTCCTGAATCTTTGCTGTTAGTACTACCCCATACTTCATATAACTTCAAGACTTGTTGGTTTATATTGGGCTTTCCTGACTGGAATTTCTTCTGATTCTGTGGTGGCCCTGCATCCTAACAGTGCCAATAGATAGGCTTTTGATGCAAATTTTAAGTATTCGTAACGCTTTCAGTTATTTTCTCTGTACTTTTCTTCAGCTTGTCAAACTTTCCTAGCTCTGCAATACCTTCTTTTTTTTTTTTGCCTACCTCTAACATAAATCACAGTTACATTTTGCCTTCAAGTAGATGTCTCTGCAATATGCTTCTGCCTGCCTTCCATTGTGCTGCTTGCTGATTTGTTGTTTGGTCCAGGTTGTTTCTTATTTAATTCTCAGGAAAGGATGATGTTACTGATGACTTACACTTACCTAGAGTATACCGTCTCTTTTCTTTATTTGCAATGAACACTCTCATGCCTGTTTCTCTGTTACTTTTACACTTTGAGAAAACATTTTCACTAACTTTATTTCCTCTTTGTGGTTCTTTTTTTTTTTTTTTTGTTTTTTTGCTGTGCATGGGTAATCAAAATGTTTCATATCCCTTATTGAGCTCCTTTTAAAATTAACATTTATCTTGTGATACAGCTGGCATTAGGTGTGATTTGGGACAGGTACCATTGTACAGGACACTAAAGACATTCAGACATCTTACTTTGTCTGGTTGTTCTTATAGCAAAATAGATTATGGCTTGTTAAGCCTTTTTCTGATTTCCTTGATTTTCATGAAGTGCCAGGAAAGCAAACAGTTGCTAATCTGAGAGCTGTGATAAAAATACCTCAAAGAAGATTGAGCCAGGGTTACACACGCAGTCTTAATCAGAAACTTTTTTGCTTTTGAGATATTCACTTGACAAAAACATTCTTTTAAAAGGCAGCTGCTATTTTGCAGGTGAAGCATAGGTTCTTCTGATACTTCTTTCCAGCCCCAAGTCTGACCTTCTGCTCTACCTTTCTCATCCCATCTGTTTCTTTGCCAGACCTGTCTCTTCCCTAGCCTTGTATCTCCCTTCACATTTTTCCAGCTTCCAGCGTAATTTTTCTTACCCACCCAATCCTTTCAGGCTTGCCATCTGAAATTTCCCCCCTGGTTATCCCAGTCTCACATCAGCATGTTCTGGGCTTCTCAGCTGCTATTACACTCTTTGTTCTGTCACCTCCACCTTCTCTCGGTGCACTGTTCCTTCTCTAGCCTTTTCCCCTGCCCTCTTGGCTACCTCCTTCCCAAGGTCTCCTCCCTCCTACATTTTCTCTCCAGTTTTAGTGCTCCCCATCCCAAGACACTTCCCTATCCTGCCTTACCAGGGAGAAGGACTTCTTCTACCGTCCTCATCCTAATCGCCAGTGTATTCTCTTTTTCCTTTCCCCATGCACCAGCCCATCTTTTCCCATCCTCAATCCTTTCCACATGGACTTCATCTCCTTTGCCACATTGCAGACAGACCAACCATCCTGCCAAAGTACTTGTTTCAAAGTCTAGAATCACAGGATCTGTTTAAAACAAAAATCACCAGTATCCTTTAAGATGAGTCTTAGAAATGATCTAACAAGTAGAACTGAAAATGTTCTCCCCTGAATTGTCTTGGGTCAGAACCTTGTTGTGGAAAATTTCAACAACATAGCTGAAATTAGGCAATTTATAATGGAAAGGGTCCAGCGCGTCTAATAGGGAGCCTACTGGGAAAATACAGTAGCTGCTCTGTTTTTTGTGCCCATTTTCCACAGCCATATTAATTTTATAACTGGTATTATAACTATAGCCACTGAAATTAGTGACACACATTAGGGAAAACAGGGAAATATCTAGCCTTTGGGGATGGCAGGAAACATCTACTGCATTATTCTGTAGTAGTATTTTTGTAGAAAAAATATTAAAAAAGAGACAAGGCTGACAAAAAAAATCTGTTAGCAGTGAATAAATAAGTTTCCTTGTACATCCAGCTTTTCCATGTTTGCCATTGATAATCTTCTAAGTGCAAACACTGAATACTTATTTCCTCATTCATACCTGAAAGTAAATGGTCTATAGTTGCCAACTACCCTTTAGCAGTAAGCTCTTAAGACACAAAGAAACCTTTGGAGACAGATTGCTTTCTGAACCATGTGCCTGCACAGAGAAAATGGCAGTTGCGTGTATGCTTTTATATCTATTGATGAAAGTACAAATCTATTTATAATCATCTAGCCATTTTTTTTGAGCACCTCTTTGGCTAAATGAGCTCCTTTAACATGCATTATTCACATGTGACCCAAAGCAGTTTGGGTTTTACTGTTTTTCAAAAAAGGCTTGATAAAATGAAACATGGATTCCCTTCTTCTTGGGCTTGTGTAGAATGCCAAATGAGAAGAAAACCACGTGTATCTTGACTCTATAAAATCTATTTTCTCTAAGTATAATTTATTTTAATTTGAAGAAGCAACATGGTTCTATTTCCTTAGATGGTAAAAAAAAGTGAGCAAAACCCTACAGGTAGAGTTAGTGATGAAGAGCTAGGAGCAGGCATTTCTTTTCCATGTACCCTAGATTTTTTTTTTATTATTTGATTGGGATTAGCTTTAATTATGCTAATGCAAGAGGATGTGAGGTAAATTAAAAGGATGTGGGAAGGGGTTTGTACAGGTAAGTGCTGCTTCCTTGCTTGTATTATTTCTCTTGTCCTCAGGACTCCCAGAGCTGGTTCATATTTTTCTCTTTAACATTTCAAAGAAATTTATGTAAAAAGGGGCTGTAAAGAAGTTATTGCTTTTAGTGATAATCACTGATGTTAAGAAATCTCTCTGGGGCACCAAATTTTCTCTAATACCTGTAATACAAATTATTACCTGAAAGAAAATCAGAAAGAGAAAGCTTAAGGGAAAAAAAAAAAAAAAGGTTAAATAATGATTCAAAATCGTAAAAGAAAATCACTTGCCTCATACTACCTCATCCTCAGACCACCTGGTTCCCACAAACAGGTTATCTCTAGCGAAGAAAAATAATCGATTTTTCCTAAGATATGTCTGGTTTATGTCTTTAAGCTTTTCTGCTACCATCTTGATGTATATGTTTCCTTTTTCCTTTAAAAAAGGAATTCTCCACCAGCTTGCTTGCAAACAGCTGCCTTGATCTTTTATCTAAATAAACACACTGTGTGAAAAGTCCATTTGTGGACTTGAAGCCTGGATCTTTACAGACCTGTTTGAATGGCTTTCAGAACAAGACTACGATTTCAGAGCGTTAATGGTTTCTTCAGAACAGATATCAAGTGTTGTCAACTAGTAAGATGTTTTTGTTGGTTTGGTTTTGCTGTTTTATTTTTTCATTCCTATTTGAAGCAGGTAGATAGTCACCTGCTGGTTTGAGGCTTTAAGGGTGTTTTGGGGAACAAAATCATCAATTGCGTGGATTGAATTTACTGTATTAGACATATTTACTTTCCTCTAGATCTGTTGCCTCCCTGCATACCTGAGCAGCAAGATGTGAACCTGGGGGAGGCTGACTGCTGAAGGAAATGTGTCAGAAGCATTGGGCTGCAGGGGGACAGATTCTGGATTCCCCAGCAATACCCTATGTTCAGGTAGGTTTACATTGTGACTGTTCTCCTTCACTAACAAATGTTTTACTTGCTTAATTAACACATACCTTGATTTTAATGTATCTTTTCTTAAGAATCCTGAGGATGCTTTTAGCTCTTATTTTCCACCCTTGGATTTTGTTGCAGATTCTGGCTGACCTTCTGTGTGGCTATTCACTGTGGGCATGTCACTCTTCTCCTCTTGCATGACATATGAAGAGAAGCTAATTCAAAGCGTTCATTGTTTATGGCTGGGTTTTTCAGTTCTTTTAGCTTCAGGGTTTAGAGCTGGAGAACAGCTAATCAAAGGCTAGTGCAGAAAACTGTTTTCAGCTGTCTCTTTATAGGTTTCACATTTTTTTCAGGCATATTCCCCCTCTCTAACCCAGTCCCCTTCCCTAGAACAACGAGGAAAGCAAAGGCATGTTTAAAATTTCCAGAAGGGCATGTCTAGCTACAGGAAATTAAGGGCTGGTGGGCCACTTTTAGCACTGTACCCTCCATTCTTTCACTTAGGTATTCAGTCATTGTTGATAGTTGCTTCCAGAATTAACACACTTTGCTCACTCATAACCCCAGGACTGTTCTCTCCAACCTTAAACTTGTTTGCTGCCTACTTGTAACCAGGGAGGTTGCATATAGCACTTCAGAAAGAAAACAGCCTTCTTTATGGCCAGGGCTTAAGCCAAAGCCAGCTAAACTTTTCTCCCTTTGTCCTCTTGAAAGGAGAGATCTGTTTCCTAAGCAATACTGTTTATAGCTTCACCAGATGAAAACTGTCTTATCCTATCCACTGAGATTCAGTGATAGCTATTGTTTTGCTACAGAATTAAGAAAACAGAACTTAGTTCAACTTAAATGCTTGCTAGACACCATGCAAATTTTCTTAAAATGAGCCAGGAAATTCTAAATATCATCTCACTGCAAAAGAATTGCTGTCTCCAAAGGTCAGTTTAGAAATGTTGTGACCTGCCATGTCCTGTAATATTGGCTGCACCTCTCAGAAACTGTGTGAATTCTGGATGGGATAACTGCTCAGGCAGGAGTTATATATTCAGCACAAAGTAAAGAGACAGTTTTAAAATTACATAAACCTAGCAAAATGAGTTTTCTAATGATCAGACTACCAATCCAAACAATCATGTTCTGCAAATTTTATATGGAATATTGCTGTCTATTTCAAGAAAATGTACTTTGAAATGTGTTGCTTGAATTGAATGAACATCTATATAAGCCTGATTTGTATTTTAATTTATAGTCTAGTTCATATAGCCATTTTTTTCCAGTCATTTCTGTGCTAGCAGAAAAATGACTTTGGATAACACTGTTCCCAGTCCCTGGAAACTATCTTATTTTTTAATTACTTGGGAGCTTGCGAAATAAATCTTCATTGCTTTATACTCAGTGACAAAGATCAGTGAGCAGAATTATGAAAGTGTAGATTTAGAATCTTCCTATGGTAAAAAAGGGTATGAACAATTTTCCATTGTAAATCCTGTATTTCTTTTCTTAGGTGAATATGAAGCATTTGAAGTGCAATGTAATACTCTGCATCAGAGCCCGCTTCTTAAGGTTTCTATTGGCGTATTTCAGTTTTGTTACTAGATTAACAAAATAGAACCTGACAAAAGGGTGGATGTAAATTCTTGACATATCTCACGGGGAGAGTAATCACATGCATATATCTTATTTATGCACATTCTTCCAAAGTTCCTTCAGAAAATTACTTCAGAGAAGCAGCCTATCAATGGATGCTACCATTACCTTTAAAGTATATAAGATAAATTACCAACCAACTTCCCCAAACTTATTCTAGATAGATTTTAGGTAAAAATTTGCTTTACTGCTTCATTACTCACAGGATTTACACTTTAAGATTAGAAACCTGCCTGAAATAGAGTTTTTCATTTTAGCTCCTTCATGGGATGTCTTTTTACAACAAGTCCATGAAACTGTCAGAGCTTTTATAATATTATCAGATTTTCATCCCATTCCCATTTTGGTAGAGCAGGCAACAGCTCCTGCTGTTAGACAAGCTTGGATCGTGAAACTTAGATTTCTAAAGCTAGGCCCCCAGCCGGATTGGGAAATTAATGAATTGTCCTGCAATCCACTAAAACTTGCTAGAAGGTGCTGCTAGACATTATGATTGGAAATAATTTCCTCTGAACAATTTCTTCTACAGGCTGAAAGTGTATTTTGTTTTTTGTTTTCCCCATCGTTCTCTCTATTGTGAAGGTTTATTCTTCAAGGTTATCTAACTGTTTGACCTTAAAAATGCTGGCAGAAATCTATATGAAAAGCTGAAGGCTAGTTTTTCTTTGGTCTTAACCCCATGAACCACTGGTCTTTGCACCCTGAGCACTGCCTTTGCTCACATTGCAGGCCTGGCTGGAAACTAGTATCTCCTGCTGAATGCTGCTTAAGGACTTCAGGCAAAAGCTGAGACACGTGAGCATGGTCCTGTATCACCACTGCCTCAACAGAGCTAGGGAAGAACAGGTTTCATTTGCTAGGGCTGCTACTTCGTCTCTTTTATCAACCTGCGCTCAATTCACTTACTCTACTGCACCAAATTGGCCTCATCCTTGATTCATGGCATTGCAGGAAACTCTAAAAAGAATCTGAGTCCTTTCTGAAAACTTTTCAATTATTTATTCATGAATTTAAAGATGAATTTGGAATTAAGTAGAATCAGGAATCGGTCTCCATAGGGGTATCTAGCGGATTGCTATGTTCTTCTGAATCCAACTGCACCTGCTAAGTTTTCTTAATTTGATTTCTAAGCGAGTCCTGTATCAAGTTGCTTACAGGAAAAAAGTGATGTTATATCTTCAGAATATTACCTCTATCTCAGATATAAAAAAAATTAAAGATGCTTACTTTTCCCAGGTTGGTGTTAAGTGAGAAAGCTGGTGTTGTAGAAGCACCTTTCACTGTCAGTTTTGCATAGGTAAATGGAATAAGTATAATCCTATGACATTATTTCAACTTACTTGTCTAGTGTTGTCTAACACAGGCAAATATCAGGTCCCTACCAAAAAAAACGAGCAAATAGTCCAACACAGCTCTTCATGAAAGAAACTTATAAAGAAACATAAATAAGGGAAGGATTGTTCTCTGTAGAAATTTAGTTGCCACAAGCCCTATTTTTTGTTTTGTTTCTTGTTGGTACCCTCCACTTACACTGAAAGCATGTAACAATTTAAATCTACCCAAAAGGTGTAAATTAAAAAGAATTATTGAATTTCTTTTGCTGACACTTCATTACGCACTTTCACCAAGCACACTGAACCTGCTTTTTATTTTTATAGTAACTTAATGAGAGAAAGTAGGCTTACTACATTTCAATTAGATTTGACTAAAACGGGAGGTAAAGAAAAGAGAGTAGTAAGCATAGGAAATAATTGAATAAAAGATAATGGCAAATAATTTTCCTTGGTAAAATCTGGTACAGAGACAAAACTGAATTTCCTTGTATCCCAAGTAAAACCTCAAAGGAACCATTGCTGGGTGAACGAGAAGCTCACTATTTGTCTATTTAAGCCTATGCTGGGTTATTACAGTGAATGGGTTCCACAGGCTATGTATTTGAGAGCATGTGGTCAGTCCTGCATGCTTTTCACTGAGAGAACAGTGCTTAAATAATACAAATCTATTGAAAATAACAGTAAAAAAATGCTTTAGGCAATTCCATAGTAGAAAACACTATTTTCTTGAATTAATTGTAATCTCATATGAAGTGCTATAAGAGGGTACAGAATTATAGGTTCGTGTTGTTTATTTATAGGGTTATGTCAGGGTATGACTATGTCATACCCTGACATGTCAGGTATGTCAGGGTAAAGACCTATGTCAGGTATGTCATACCTATGTCAGGTATGTCATACCTATGTCACGTATGACATAGGGTTATGTCAGGGTAAAGACTAATCAAGCATGTGGAGATGAGAAGGAAGAGTAAATGTTTGCTTTCATTTGTTATCTTTTGATACTACTGTCAGACAACTCAAGATAATACGCAGGGTCCTAAGTGTTATTTTGCTTCTCCGCACCATACTGTTTTGTCTCTTTCTTTGTACAGACAAATGTACATCTTTAAACGTGTATCTTTGCACGTGTAAAGATATTAGCAAGCTGCAGAAAATTCAGCCATCAGTAGTAGTGTAGCTCTGGAAAATGTTCATGAACTAACCAGCTGAGGGAGCACAAGCCATCGGTTTTGCAGCAACGGCACAGTGGATTTTAGGTGACTTCAAGAAGACAACAGTATGGCAATCGTTATGTCTGCTTCACAGAACTCTCCAGTGAAACATCTGAGGGACTTTTTTTCATGTGGAATAGTTTGGGTCAGAATTGATTTGACAGTAGTGATTTCTAAAGGATTGGGCTGATTTGCTCCTTTACCTAATAGTCTTGCCAAGAATATATATGCAGAGATTTAATTGAAACTTATTCCCAGCCAGCAGTGTTTGATTTTAAAGGTCTGAGGTGAAATTCTGGACCACCTGAAGTTAATGGGAAAGTATAATTTATGGGAAAGTGTAATTTATGGGGTTAGAGCAAAGTGTTCAACCCTCATCTAAATACAGAGTTGTATCACCAGGTGATTATAGGAATAGTTGTTTCACACCAGACCTTCAACCTGCTCAGCCCATGGTCCTGGAACAAGCAAGCTGAGGTCTTCTCTTCAGCTTTAAACTGCTGTAACTTCAGCAGTGCAGGTTCCTATGTAAAAAAGCCCATTGAACTCTCTTTGCAGACCATGATTATGTAGATAGGCAGTACTGAGAAAAGCAGCACTAGTAACCACTAACACATGTGAACCTCTGGTGGAAGGATATTGTTTCCATTATAGTTTTGTTCTCTGCAGCTACTCTGACTCTGAAGTGTCAGATTCCAGTTTGATTTCTTCATTAGGAAAGCTGCTGTTTCAGTAGTAATGAGCAACAGAAAAAAAAAACCCACAAAAAACAAATCCTGGCAATGGTTGTTTCGTTTAAAAATGTTAGAATGGGTTAGACAGTACCTAACACTAATGCCTGAGATGGGTTCCTTTCATTATGCTTTGCATTTATGGAAAAAAAGGTCTGCCTGTTTTCACAGAAATTGGTTAATTCATCAGGCCAGAAAAGACATATACACTCAGTAATGCTTCTTCTTTTCAAAAAGGAATAAAACACAGACTCCATTCTTTGTAAAGAAGCTAAGGTATGCCTTCATTCTGCTTAGCTACCACTATCACCCACCACTTTAAAATGACTTAGTGTAAAATTGGTTTCCTATTTCCTGAAATAGAAATATGGTCTCATGTTGCTGTAAAGCACAATCCACCTCCAGATCAAAATATGATGCCTTCATATATTTTGTTCATAGGAAGTATTATAGGATACCTGCATTTTTATAGTGTTGAACTTATATGGCTTTCTTCAGATTTATGAGAATAAATAAGCCCCTGTTCACTCGTCTTTGTCTTTCCCTTAAGGAAATCATGCTTGAACTTATTTTTTGTTTGTGCTTCAGGAAATTTCTTCTCTTACTGCCTTGGGCAAAAGTGGAGTTATGGAAATGAAAATATGCACATAATATTAAAGGAGAAAATCTTTGTCCAAAAGGAAATGATAAGGAATGCTTTAAGGGTAGATTAATTGTGGTTTAACTACTAAAACTTTACTCCACAGTCTCTGCTTGTGAGAAGTAAGCTCCTTTTGGTAAGAAAAGTGCTTTCTTAAGGTCTCGTGTAATTAGCCCGAGAAATGAGATAGACGGATTTTGAGGTGACGGTGGAATGTGTGTTATCCCCAGAATGCCCTTGCAGGACAGAATCCTCTGCGTCAGACCAGAAGGAGGCAAAGTTCCAAGTGAGGTCCTGTGTCAGTGTGGTTGTGCTGCATCCCTCTTCCCCTCTGTCCAAGTCTGTTTCCTGCCCACTGGAGGCAGGGTCTCAGGGCAGGGAGCAGCAAAATGCTGCTATGGCTAATGTGCTTCTGAGACCTGTTCCAGTGCACCATAGGTACGTTAGCACCATCAGAGCTTGCACAGGGGCCTTTAACAAGGTAACTAGTATTTATGACTAGAAGGTTTTTAATTATACACTGAGCCTTATCTAAGAAGAGAAATAACTTGCCAGATTCATACATTTTCAGGCTACAGATTTCAAAGCTGTTTCTCTTCATTGTCTCAGTTCATGGGAAAGAGTCTTTCCTTTCTTTCTTCCCTCTTTTAGGGGATAGAGATGGGTTGGAAGGCAAGTTTTCTTCTGTGCCATTTCCCTGATCTGCCTTACTCTGTTTTCAAGCAGATGCCAGAGCTGACTCAAAGGAAATAGTGCAGGAGGAGAGCAAGGTCAGTTTGTGAGCAATTTGCACGTGGAGAGGCTCAGCTGTATCGTAAAACTACACCTTGGGCTCACTGGGATGAATAGGGCAGTTCAGTGGTCCTAGTGCTACTGTTCCAGGTGCTCTGCACCTGTTATTCTGCTCAGACATTGGCCTTTTTCTTTGCACCCATAATCATTATAGGTGCTGGTTAAATAGACCTAATATAGTGAGTGGTGAACTAGGAGTTCGGGAAAAAAGCTGGTTTGTCATTCCTCTGTGTTTCTGGATAATGACATAAAACCATTCAGCAAAAAATACTTTTAAAGTTTCATATTTCTGTGTGGTTGGACTGCTCAATTTCCATTGTAAATAATGAGACTTTGTTAATCAAATTCTCCAGACAATTCAAGAGTTTTGCCCACAGAATCTTGGATCCCTTTGGTTATTATATTAAGTATATTTTTTACTCATTAGGAGCTGATTAGGTGAATGCTGCAAAGAAATAGAAAAGAAAAAGACTAGAAATCTACGGTCACCATATGAAAGCTGAATTTAAAAATATTGCTAGGCAGTCTTAAAGAAGCCCTCCAGCCCTTCCACACAACAGACCATGTAATCTCATTTTAAATCATCCTAGTGCTCCTTCCAATCTTAGGATGGAAAATATACACCTACTATCAGGCACCATATTCACACCTATAACCCTTGCTCTCAAGTTGTGATCAACTTCAAAGGAATTGCTTATGGAGGCGGGAGGTATGTGCTTTACCTTTTCTTTGTTTCTCTATTCTCTTATTTGCAGTTAAGCAGACTAATTTGTCCTACTTTGACAAAAACGATCTTGCAAATTATTTCCTAACAGCTTTAAACCTCTAGTAGCTGTCAAAAATATCCAGATGTCACCGAACCTATTACGTGTTTTGTCGTCTAATACAAAATGTGCTCTAACACATTCAGTTTTTTGTTAGAGTTACCAAAAGCAAACAAAAATTCTCTTTGGGAAGTAAAGCATCACCAGGAAGCAGTGCCAATCTTGCATGCAAGTCTGAAAGATGATGGCTACAGAGCCTTCTCTGCCATGGGCTAATGGGACAAGAGGCAGAGGGGTACGTCCAGCAGCCAGCTGAGCAGACACTTATAACTATATCCAGCAGAAGAAATGGAGAGATGCCACTAAAGTACATGCTGAAGGACCTCGTGTTGGCCTTCTGCAATTAAAAACAGCTGGGTGGCTGGGGGTCAGAAAGGGGCACGGGGGAGGTCAGGAGTCGTCTGGCAAAGGTGTCCCTTGCAGAGGCGCTGTGGGGGGGAGGCAACCGAAGGGAAAGGAAGATCTGGCCGCAGCATTTGCTTTGGCCTAATTTCAAACAGAGCGCCTTCAGACTGTGTTTATACAGTCCTGTCTTTCATGAGCTGTTTTAATTTCTTTAACTAAGGGTCTGCAAGCCCTAAAGGTCTGACTTATCCCATGGAAATCAGAAGAAATGCAGTCTAGAGAGCTGATGTGGACTTGACCACACGCTTTATAACTTCCTTATTCAAGCCGGCTCTATTTTAAGGAACAGTTGAGCAAGGACTGCAAGGATGCATTGCACTCTGATGGGTACCAGGTCACAGCTGCCAAGAAGGTTGTGGCACAAACATTTTCCAAGCAAAAGGTAATACACTCCTGATAAGTTACAGCAAAGTCTACTTTAATAATCTTACGATTTGTATGTTTAATATGTAACTTTATTTTTTGATACGTACTTGCGCATCGTGAGTATTGCCCATCCCTTGTAGCTGGGCCACTACATGTTGAATATGCAGAAATATGTCCCTCACTAACATTTGTAAGACAAACATTATACTTCTTTTAAGAAAGGTGAAACTCTTTTAGAGGTCTGCTTAGAGGTCTGGCAGTACACTACTCATTTTGGAGAGGAACACTTAGCTAGTTTGATAAGGCTGGAGCCTGAAATGTAGCCAGCATGGTGAAAATTTTCCAATCATATGGGTGCTGAGAGCTGCACACCTACATCTTCTTGAAACTTCATGTTTCATCTGGGCCCATACATGAAGGCTCTGCTCAGAGTAAGGCTTGAGAACACCAGCCACTTGACATCAAAAGTACCTTCTCCTGGCCCAACAGCACAGTGTTTGTGGTCTCAGAAGCTGGGCAGGGCATCCTCCCAGTGCACAGCCAGCCCCAGAGCATCCAATCCATAGCACTTGTACAGCTGTCCCAGGGACAATGAGAAGCTGATATGACCCTGCCATTTGGTTAGGAGGGGAAGAAAATAGCCCAACAAAATTGCATATGGGCTAGAGGCTTCTGCCAGCTTTTACTGCTGTGTCCTGTTTGGCTTTGGAGGGATAGTTTGCATATGGCATACATTTTACTGATGCGTCTGCCTAAGCCTAACGTTCCATTGTAATGGCCCCATGTTTCAAAACCTGTAAAGTCTTGCCATTAGGCAAGACATAGATTCACCTGGCCTAAATTCCCTCTCAGTCCCAGTGCTGGCTGTTTCCAATTACTTCAATGCCTTTAAAGTCTTGCAATGAGGCTGTAGCACCCCACATACTAATGTCCCTGCTGTGAAGTAGGGAAAGCTGCATGTTTCATCTCATAAGGATGCTACAAAGACAAACTCTTCAAAGAGAATGCAGTATTCAGACAATATAGAAACAAGATCAGATAAATACCTGTATATCTACATCCACATGTAGGTAACCTGTCACTTCTGCAAAGATGAAGTGTCACTGCTGCCACTTGTTCACCTTCAGAGATATTCGTATCGCTGAAGACAAAGTCTGGCTCCTCTTTGAGGGCTAAACTTTGGGGTATCCAACTCTGAAAGTGTGAGGGGATATTCTCCAAAGGCCCACAGTTTTGTTTGTATTTTTACTCACAAGAATTTTTCCAGTAAAGGATTATACCTTTCCCAACAAATCTTGCGTTTCTTTCCTTCAGACTAACACAGTTGGAAAGTTTCCATATAGTCAATCAAATTATTCCAGAGCCTGGGCTGAATTTGAATCAGTAAATGTGAGGATAATGAAAGCAAAGCAGTGTGTCAAAACTCTCACAAATGCCTGTTTGTGTGGGGCCTGATATTGTTCTCAACATCTCTGAAATAAAATGTAATCTACTTCTGTGCTCCACCATAGGGTAGTGTTTGAATCCAGACAAAGAAAGAAATTATTCTGAAACAAGGTGTTAAGATGCCCTAGGAATGCCAAATCCTGTATTTAGTCTCAAACCCAACAGCTTCCTTATCAAAACAGGGTAGAAAAGCATCTTAGGATAAAATCCTGAAAGGTGGTAGAAGAGCAGTATTTCATGATATGACTAGAAAGACCTGGTCCAGCTTTGTTGCCCTCCTCTGGATGCATTCAAGGACCTTCATGTCCTTAAATTGTCGGGCCCAGAACTGCACCCAGTACTCAGGGTGAGATTGCACCAATACTGAACACAGCAGGATAATCACCTCTTTCAACCCGTTGATCATGCTGTGTTTGATGCACCCCAGGATGCAGTTTGCCCTCTTAGGCACAGGGCACATTGCTGACTCCTGTTGAGCCTGTTGCTGACCAGCACCCACATGTCACTTCCTGCAGGGCTGCTCTTGCTTTAACTTAATGTCACAATGCACAGGAAAAACAAACGTCTTGAATAACAGGGTATCAAGTAGAAAGAAAACAAATGTTTGAAGGTGGCTTTCATAACCTTGCGAGAAAAAAAAATACTGGACTACAAAGCTGATTTACACTATCTGTTCCATTAATCTTTGTCTCAGTAAAAATGAAGTAATGTGTGAACCTTTAAATGTAACCTTTAAATGTTTCTTATTTAGTATATTCAAGAGATTCTTTCACATATTACACCAGTGTGAGTAATAAAACCCATCGCAGTATGTTAGAAAAGGGGTATTTGTTCAGGCCAGGAGTTCAGTAGCTGTGGAGGTATCATTAATATATTTTTTCTTAGCCTACTGGCTGGCTCAGAAAAAATAGATTAATGGTGGCTGTCATCTTAAGTGAAGTACCTTGTGACAGAAATGTCATAAAGCAATACAAGGTATTCCAGACCAATTCTAAACACAGCCCAGTGATTTCTCATACAACCACAAGCTTTAGTGTT